>DWNA01002571.1:0-11476 GCA_018249835.1 Heliconius besckei
AATGGAGCATGGAATTCTTATTGTACCTCTGCATTGCCTATATCCTGCCAGCCACCAGATACTCTCAAGTTAGTATTGTTCTGTTCCACTTTATTATAAACAAGCATAGTAATTCTATTGATTCAAGATTCGTAGGGCCTGGAGGGACATGATGCTCGTGAGCACGACACGCGGCGGGAGGGAGGCGTCTGTTTGAGTTCAATACCCGCGCTAGCTCCATCGCACTATCTAGTATCTACAATAAGAATAATACATACATACACCGCCATCATTAATACAATACATCTGGAATGAGAACGTATATGTATATTGTTTCATTAAGTGGTAATTAATAATTTAATTTATAATAGGTACGTATTCATTATAAGAAAAATAAAAGGAATTCAGACTATATTGCAAATATGGCATTGTAATAAAATTTTAATTTAAGTTGATACTTATCGTACTAAGTTTAATTTTATTGACACACTAAAAAGAAGAAAGTATTAAAGGAGGCATGTCCCAAAAAATTATGCAAAATATAATCTTTGTAGTAATTTTTCCGTATTAAAAATATTATTCACACCAATTATACTCGTATACCGCATAACAATTTTCGGATACTACTAAATTAAAACATCTGGTTAAATAATTCCCAACTGTTAAATTAAGCACATCGTAAAATGTAGCTGACATTATTTTCTATTCATTTTAAATACAGGACGAGATGGAAAATTAAAATTTCTTAAACATGTAAGTGTACAAGTGCGACTCCAGTTCCCCATTTCGGCATGCCTCCGTGCCTCCGCATTGCGTATTGAATGGCGGAACTCAACGCCGCGCTTGGCCTCAACACATTAGCAAAGAAATTAAACTATACATTAAAATAAATATTTCATTTCATCGAGTGGGGATCGAACCCATAAACAGTCGCGTTACAGTCACACACTTTGTGCTTCTGCGCTGACTGGCTTCTTTTACATTTGTGGCTTACGACTTGTCCAAACCTTATCCTGGATTTAATTATTCATAAAAGTCTCTTTTAATTTTTATAACGATTATGGTTATAATGTCAGTAAAGAGTGGGTTGCCGGAGAAACATAAATGTTGCTAAGGCTCGTGGGCGCCTTTAAGGTCAGCCTTGCACCCACACGCACCTTATAAGTGTTTCACTAAACACATGCTATCTAACAAATAAAAGACTCAAGCAATTCTAATGACTATGAAGTTGAAACTCTATTACAATATTGTTAAAGTTCTTTAACATTAAAATACGGTTTAAAATTAGCAACGTTTTCGGTCGTAACTGTTTGCTACATTCACCTTTACCTAATCCGGCAAACGGATTTTAGAATGGCATAGTGGGCGACGTATCACTAAAAGAAAAAGGTTTACTTTTACAAAATGAGGATGTTAAACATCACTAGCTTCACACTTGACGAGGGATATATATTTTTTTTTAATAATGTAATTGTTTTCAAACGCATTTACTTGTGCAATTAATTATACATCTACGATGTACAATACATACTATATAATTTATAATCTGATCAAAAACTTAAGCATTTTAATATATTTTTTATATTTACTTTGTAAATAATAAAATAAGTACTGCTAGGTACTCTGTATATTCATATACCGCCACATCTGCCTCCTCTATGCCCGAATGCAAGCAATAATTGATATAGGTAGATAAGCTTTGAAGTTAAATTAGTTTGTTTATAGCTAAAAATATAATTTTAACGAAATAAACCGACTTCATTTTCAACCAAATTCCATTATTAGAAAATAACCAAACAATTATTATGGCCCAAAAGAAACTAAAACGAAAAAAAATTCAAAAACCATAAGGAATTACTACAAAATAAAATTAAGAGCAGTCTAAAACACTACTATTATCTACTCCGCTAAATACAAAAGTATTTCATAAGTCAATTATGCATCATAATAAAAAAGATTGTACTAATACAATTGTGGATAAAAAATATTCCCAAAGTATATTCAACGGTCCGTGATCTAGATTTCAAAGTAAACATTATAATTGTGCCAAATTTAAAACAATATGTTCTGTTAAAAATGTGCAAAAAAGTTATTTTCTTTGATTATAGTGTTCTTAACGTCACACAACGGAGATTGTACCTACAGCAAAAAAGAGATAAGGTTAAACAATAGTAGACGCATCTTATACAGAGCTACAATTAAAATACTCTCTTCACCTATCGAACAAATATGTACATGACATGGTGTTTGTAGAGTTGACCTCCCGGACGCTCAAGGAAGCGTTGGGTGGATGTGATGATGGAAGACATTAGAAAAAAGTGGAGTAGATTAAGACGGATTAATCGGACGGATTTCCGGATACGGAATGCAGACCCTGGCAGCAAAAGTGAAACTAATGCCAGGTAGAAAAAGACACGACATAGTGTGTATTTATTTAATTAGCAGGATAGGCATAGGCAACATGGGAACCTAGTATTAAGACACTGCCCCCATTAAGACGCTTCCGTTTCCTTCTTTCCGCAGAATTCCATTGGGTGTTGAGTGCATAATTCAACTACGCGCTTTACCTCGTGCCAAAGCGAGGAAATGAAAATATAAATTCTTTTAGTAGGAGTCGAACCCACAACCTGTCATATTTTATTGTAACTCTTGGCCCATGGGGGTAGAAAGGGCGGGAGCCAGGTGAGCCGTGCTTACCTCAGAATAGTCTGGTGCCCGCTCCAGAAACTTTACTTACAACAAAAAATGCCCTAAAAAAATAATAAAACAACATTTACGTGAACATATCTGTTCAAAGCTAAAGTACGGCCCCTCTCTGCCCATAAAATATCTCTAGATACGCTAATGCCTGCGCCACGACTGACTTTAAAGTAGCGTGTTAGTAATAACTAACAAGTAATATTTTATAAAGTAGTTAGGGTTAGTTACTTTATATATGTTACTTTATATAGTTACTTTATGTATTTTTTATGTGAAAAAATTATCACCACCGCCCACAGCCCCGTGTAACATCACAGGAGCTACAGTTGCTGGCCTTTAAGGTGGAGACAGACCCGCTTACCGGCAAGCACCCAGGTCATATTGACCTGGAAACACTGCCGCAGGTAGACCGTTCCGCAATTAATATTGTTATATATTTATATAAAGAATTACGTGAAAGAGTATTTTTGCATTGACAAATATTGAACTTTAAGGGGACGGTGAACTTTTTCAATGAACAAATATAATGAACATTGATTATATTTTGATAGTTAAAAGATATCAACTTATTTAAATCTTATAAAAAATTCTGAATAAAAAATATTGGGATTTTTAAATTTCTTTTTCGATTTTACACTTTTAATTTTTTGCGTTATAGTCAAAAACGTTCAACCTGACGTGTTAATATTAATATATAACTCTATGATTGTTTATAGTAACATGTAATAACATGGTAGCACAGTACCTTCTATAATCATGACATTTGTCTATACATAAGATGGCGGGTGATGAAACTGACAGGTTAGTAAATAAAGAAAATCGTATCTTTGTAATTGGTTTAAAATTCGCTATACGTTATTGATAAACTAAAAATATAGTTATTTTAATTACTAAGTTGTCATATTTAAATTACAAGTATTGAGCGAAGTTAAGAAATCTTTGTTATAATTTACAGTGATCTCAAACCATCGCAAGTAGTAATAGTAAGAGAAGTTTATGATAGCGAAAATGCTCACATTAAATTTGAAATGGAATTGGAAAGAGCACTTGAGGCTGGTGTGAGCATTATCGTAATAGAGCCTGAGCCGCTCGGAGAAGAAACAGCTAGATGGATATATGTAGGGAACCTATTACATAAAGTCTCTGTTTATAGTGGATTGTGTAGCATAGCATCAGGTAAATACTTTTAGCTACTAATAAACAAGCATGAATAACGTTACATAATACAATTATATGTATAGTAAAATATATTTGTAGGGTTAGCATGGAGCTCACTGGCTTGTACACCTTTTGGTATTGTGTCTGTTTTGTGTGCTGGTTGCTACACATTATCATGGCAATGGGATCCTTGTTGCAAGTATCAAGAAGAAAAAGATCTCCACCATTTATCAAAATTACCTATTTTGAGTGATTTAACTTCAGCTTCACCTGTTGTACTAGTGCACACTGACAATAGAAAAAAAATTATTTTACATAATACAGTATCTCTAGCAGCTGCAGCTATTTGCTTATGGAGAATTTATAATATTTTTAAATGATGTGGTGGCTTGTATTGAAAATTTCATTTTCAAATTTTAATGAAATGAGTAATTTTATGTATAAATAATTTGTTGTAGATAAAAGTGTAAAACTTGTTACAATAATTTAAATATGTTTAAAATAATTTAAATGAATAGAATAGAAATGTCTGTACAATACAAATATGATAAGCTTTTTATAGAATTGATAGTATGTTGTCCAAATAATGTGTGACAATGCTGACAGCAAAATTATATTTTTTTGCAGTTGGTATAAAATAAATTAAAATATAAATTAAGAATAATTTTATTTTCCAATATTATACTTATGCACAAATATTATTATATTATTATTATTATAAACGTTTATTATGGCTTTTCATGTATTTCAAATATGTATGGATTATTCTATACCTATCCAAAACCAAAAATAATAGTAATATAACATTATATACTTATATAAAGAATTTTATCCATATAAAGAGTGGCTACCCTGTTTTGTTTGCTCTTCTTGCCATAAGCCAAAAATAAATAGAAGGAAAAGAATGTCTTAGAAATATTGCACAATTTGGTAAAAATTGACTTATGACTAATTCATTCTCCTTATTTACTACCATATCTAGAATTTTCGTTGCAATATATTCAGCTGTAAATCCAGCGGCGGTGCTTTTATCCATAACTGAAAAAATATATATAAATATATTCAATTAAATACTTTTAGGGACAGGTTCATTATTATCTTTTATTGATCAACTCGGAATTCTTTCTATAAGGTATATATTAAACAAGAATTTTTATTTTAAATAAATGTGTAAATAGTTTCAAGAATTAAGTGTAAATAATTAAAAATAATCTTTTTATCAACAAAACACATTAATAAGACAAATGTCCCTACATTCAACTCAAATTCAATATGTTTACTAGTAGACAGTCCATGGTTCCATCATCCATCTTCCAACTCCATCATAAGACCCGTTCAATGCGACCACAATATTGTATTGTCATCTACTCTACATATAATTGCCAAGTTTCATGATGGAATTGAAGTGTGTGTAATTCAGATTTTTAGATTTTATTACATAGTTACTTTTGAACTAATAAAAGTGTGTTAAAAAGCAATAGGACTAATAAAAAGTAATGGTATTAAAAAAGATCCCTTTGAAAAAAGTTAAAAGTAACCATCAATAACTTCCAGTTTTCCAACACTGTTTGATTATAAATGTGAACTTTGTGTTTGATTCCCACATGGAGGGGATGGGAAACAGTGCCATTACATTAGGGTGCAGATGGGTATCTGCCTGCCTAGCCTACTATATGTGGGATGACAGTCAAGCATAAAAAACTTAATATATCAGTGAATTGTGAGAGCACCAAGAATGTATATCACATATTTTACTGTATTAAAAAAAGTTACCTCCATGATTTTCTCCACTTGCAGTTAATGCATTCAGTGAAACAGCTGTCTTTACATAACCTGGACTAACAACAGACACATTGATATTGTGTTGACGCATTTCAGAGCGCAATGAGTCACCAAATGCTTGCATTGCATGTTTCGAAGCTGCATAAGCTGATCGGTCAGGTAATGCAATGAGTCCTTGTACAGAGCTTACAAATACAATATGACCACTTTTGTTCTCTACCATTTTTGGAAGTACCGCTAAAATTAATAATTATTGTTAATATTAACAACTCAACTATTGTTAATATTCAAATGAAGGATATATCTTTTATACTAAAAATTTAAACTACATTGAATTTTTTAAACAAAACATAATTAACAAGCACTATATTAAAAACGTTTTAAAAAACAGATATTTGATAGCAGTTAAGTCATTAAAATACTTATATATAGCTCATGAATATACTTTAAAAAAAAAATCACAGTATTTGGAATAATCTGTGAAAAGTGGGTATGCCTGTCCTGATCAGGATATTATTTTTTTCAGCTGAAATGATTTTCAGATCCTGATTGATCCTGATGGATGTTTTGTAAAAATTGGGTGGTGTGTACACAACAAATGTACTAAAAATTACACATAAGATTTTACTATATGTAATCAATGCACATCCAAATAATAAATTATAAATTACCTTTAGTAAGCCCCACTGAACCAAAATAGTTGGTAAACATAATTTTTTTATCAACATCTAATTTTGTGTACAATATTGAACCACGGTGTGATACCCCACCATTATTAATTAGGATATCAATTTTGCCACAGGTGTCATATATATTATTAATAAATGTTTCAAATTGCTCCAAGTCTGACAAATCAAGCTCAGCAACTATGGGCTCCTCTGTTGATAGTGACTATAAATAATTTATTATATATATTAATTTAAAAATATAGAAACCACTTGCAGTACAATGGTTGGTAGTTGAAAACAATCTCAGGAGAAATTAATAATGTTCATTCTTTAATCTTTACTGTACTTACAATTTTTTTTGACAAAAGGTCTTCTTTTACTCGTTCTAGTTCTAACTTTCTCCTTGCTGCTAGAACAACCTTACAACCATATTCATAGAAAACATGAGCTAAAGCTTCACCTATACCTGAGCTGGCACCAGTTATAACAACTACCTGTGAAACATTGTATTGTGAACAGTTTATTTTATATTACAACAAATAATAACAATATTAAATACTGAATTATTGTAAAAAGTACCTTTTCTTGAACAACATTTCTCCGTTTTCTTTCTGTTTTTTGAGTGCAAATATGATACATAGTCAAAATAATTGATATTGGCAATCCCAGATATTTAAAGTACCACTTAAACGAGCTCGCGGTAAAAACAGACATTTCTTGTAGATGAAGGTTTTATCTAAATAACAGGAAAAACTTGAGGTCAAAAACTACTTACTGATGCAATTTAGTAATTGTGCACCGTAAGTACACATACACAGGATTGTAAACTAGCTGCACATTATTCATTAACGTGATTGCCAGTATTCAGGAGCAAAGCAATTATTAAATTGTAATAATGTATATTTAAAAATGATTTAATTTTATTCAATTTAACGGAAACATATAAGCATTAAAAGATAATTTCATTCGCTTATCTCACTTTCTTACTGACTTTAGTCGTAAAGTCAAAATTATATACCTATATAAATACGCCTAATTTGTACGCTATGTGCTTGGACTATGTAAGAATACAATTTAATTTTAATAATATTACCAAAATATTTTTTTATTATTTACAGAAAAAGGCTTAGCCGGGTATAACGTCACGCTATGAGAAAGAGACAAGTAATTTATGCTATGAGATAGGGATGCCCAATGATTATAGATTATCGATGTTAGCAGATAAAGTCTAATCATCATCTCATATCCCATGCAAATGTAAGCCACATTTGTATTTGTATAAAAATATTTTAGTCGCGTACTTCGCACTAGTGGCGTGTTTCTAAATTATTATTTATACAGTTGATTGACTAAAAGTATTAGGATATATAATGTGCTTTTAAGCCCTAATGTTTTAAATTTTAAATAACTTATGATTTTTGTTTTAATTGAAATATCATGTAATATTATAGTCGTTTTATTTATTGTTCACGATATATGCAAAAAATATAGGTTTTTGCTAATCTATCGTATGTTTATCGAACGATGTTTTTCTAACATAGGGCATCCCTACTATGAGATATAGATAATTTATAACTAATAAATAATGATATACGTTAATTACGGTATTGTATGTAAAATATTGTTATAAAAAAAGGTCCTCATTAAAAATATATTTAATATTAGTTTGTAAGAACCTACATATTTTGTAAAAATCATAATATATTTACTACAATATAGTACATATAAGCAACTATTGTAGTACATTGAACAGAGCTAATAAAATATCACCCACATTGTTAAATGAGAAAAGATAACCCTGATTAATTTTTTGAATGAGAAAATGAAATATTTATTTATATTATTATTTCTTTGCTCTGGTGTAGAGACAAAGCGCGGCGTTGATTTCCGCCATTCAACACGCACACCAATCAAAATTCAGAGGAAAGTGGGGAACAGAGTGTCTTAACTCTAAAATCCTTCTGCCTACACTGCTGTGTGCGGAAAAAAATAATTAATAACATACTTAGTGGTTAATATATATTTACAATAATATACATATGTACATTTTGAAATAATTTTAAATTAAAAAAAATATATATATTATTTATAATAAAAATATTTTATCGTGTACTAAAAGTACAAAAGCTAGTACACCAATTGTTACTATACAATTGTATATGCAATCTATAAATCTGCTCAGACCTAAAAGTTTTAAGACCCTTAATCAAATGGTTCAATAATTTCTGAAGAACTAAGTATTCACTATTTAATTCTGACTCTATCATCAGACCAGCTCGATAATGATACCATAGTATTGTATTGTCACCTAAGCTATGTATGTAAAACTAGTAACTACCAAGTTTCGTGGTGATACATACATATATATTTATTTATTACAAGTGAGTCATATTCAGTTTGTTATATTTTATTACATAGTAACAAGTCGTATTAAAATCATTTTTCTTTTGCCATACAGAGAACTACCTCACGAAATCTTTTAAATGATTATACAGAATATTCTTACAGAACTATAAAAAATATATGTTTAAAAAATGTTCAGCTAAGTTTTCTAATATCAAGCATGCAGTTATATAATCAAATTAAATAATTGTTAGCAAAAAATACCATACGGTAGTTTGATTTTTACCAATTTATTGGCACAGTTAATTAATTATTTTAAATTATAAAAAGAAGTGAAACAGGCAACACAGTGATATTTCCTTGATTATCTAAATGTTAGGATTATGTTTGATTTGTCCTGGATATAAATAGTTAACATAATGTTTGAGTGAGTATAAAAGAATATATTATAGGAAGACACTGTTTATAATAAACAAAACAACTTTTCCTGCATTATTTTGGGAGTGCCGTACAGATGCGCTGACCTTCGTTTTGATGCACAACGCACAACAAAGCATCAAATTGACGGCTGCCCTATTTTCACAACAATCTTTGGATTTATTCTTTAACTTTTGTGAAATGCATCTATCGTGATAAGCTACGAAATAGCAAATGTGAACCTTTACTGTGCCCAGTGCCGCATGTGTGGGAATTATAACGATAATGGAATCGGCGACTACGCAAACAACTTTTATTGGTGTATGTTACATTACCACAGCAAAGACTTTCTTTTTGACTTTTAGGATAAAATTAGTATCCCAGGAAAAATAATTTGAAATTGTCATCAAGATGAATGAGAGGGATATTCCAAGTGTCCCAATTACAACTTTAGCAGGAGTAGCTAGTTTGACTGACTGTAAGTATATATGTAATATATAATAAATAAAAGTAGTTGTTGAATAAATCAATTCTGAATTTCAGTGAAAATGTTATTGAAGAAATAAGAAATTTACTTAACATTTCATATTGTAACAATAGGATTATTAGAATTTTAATGAACCAAGCTAAATTATAGCAATAATTAAATTTTAAAATACAGATCGCAGTTAATTTTTTTTTGTAAATCTGTTTGTGGCCTGCGCATGGACACAAGTGTGTGACTGTAAACATAACTGGTTGTAAGCTCGATCCCCACTTGAGGAAACTTCTTTGCTCTGGTGTTAAGGCAAAGTGCTGTATTGAGTGTGCCACTCAACATGCAATGCCTTCAGAATTCAGTCAGCATTGCCAGGCATCCCAATTTTGGTGGGACAATCATTGGGTTGTAACTATTAGTTTAACCCAAAATTAAATAAGTGATAGCCATAGTCCCACTTTTCCTGAATTACTTACACACTATTGATAATTTTCCTTAAATAACTTTTTTTGTAACCAACAATTTCATAGAAATATAAATATATTCCTAAGAAATATATAACTACTTTGAACATTTAACTACCTTACAGGTTAAACCAAACACTTATTGTTGAAATATAGTGATGTTTTTCCATTAAAAAATATTTTTTTATGCTATCTATCACTATGGGAAACTGCTTCAAACTCAATTAAATGGATAAGTTCTCTCCCTCTTTTTTAAATGCTTTAAAACCTTTTCTCTCTTTTCCCAGATATAAAATCTGGCAATGCTGATACAGATTGTAAATAATTGATGAAATATTTTTTAAAATCAAATGATTGTTGTAAACAATTCATTCTTAATTTTAAATTATGTTGCAGTGCTACCAGTGCTTCCATTACCAACACCTTTACCATCAACACTTAACAACAAATCACAATTATTTCATCCACGAGTTGCGGAAGAAGCAGCCATATTGCTCGCAACTCGTGATGACAACCTCGTCTCTTTGTTGTTACAATCACTTATGCAAACATCAGTTCAACATATGTAAGTAATATACATTTTTTAGTTTCACTGTGTCTGAATGTGTCATGTGCAGCATGCCCTTTGACTTTTCGCCAGACCAAGAAAATAATTTATTTCCCCCAAACAGTAATTGAACCCACGGCTGTGGTTTGGTGGTTGAGTTTACAGTCACACTTGCCCCTGCACCACAAAGACCCCAGTAATATAATATTTATTTTATACTAAATCTAGGTGTATACTCTTTTATGCCTTGGTAATTTGTCTTAAGAATGTAAATTATTTAACAAATTTATTTTTTACATAACCAGAAAATTATTTGTAAATAATAATTTTGATTTACAGAGATTTAAAGGATGAAAGCATTCCAAACGCAGTCAGCCCTGCACCTCAGCAATCAACACCAGAACTGCTGAAAGCAATCTTACATGTCAATCCAAATGTCTTTGACCAGCAGCAAAGAAATCATTGGGGCAATCACTTACATACAACAAAGTTTAATGGAATGTCACCATCCTCTACATACAATTATTCATCTAATAATACAACACACTCAAGCCCTTCATCACATGCCACAGCTGTACATCCTACCTCCATACCAAATCAGCAACTCTTAGCTGCCCCTTGTCAATCATCTCCTCATGTAAATATGGGTTCTCCACCATCACAAGCTCGGCCTGGTAGCCAAGTAAATATTACTGCCCAAAATAATGTGTCTCCACCGTGGAATACTTCAAACCAGTCCAATATTTACTCAAGCCCTCTATCAAACACGTCAAATCCACAAAATGGAGGGTATTACAATAGTTTAGTACAAGATAATAGAAATTTTGGTACTAATTTAGGGGAAGATAAAGATCCTCTTTCAATGTCTCCAAGTAATATGAGTGAAGAACAGAAACAGCTTTTGCAGTCTCAAGATAAATCATATGAACAAGGTAATTAA
>DWNA01002572.1:0-11476 GCA_018249835.1 Heliconius besckei
AGCATAAGCGTGTAACTTTAAACACGACGGCGGTGGATTCAATTTCCACTCGGGGGAATTAATTATTTAATATTTTCATTGCCTTCTTAAACTTCTAAGGCCAAGCGCGGCGATTTATTCCGTCACTCATCACGCAATGTTTCGAAAATAGGAAGGTGCGTAGAAAACGGAGTGTCTGAACACTAAATAATAACACTAATATTCCCTTTGCCAGCCCTGGCTGTATACGAGTTACAGGTAAAGGTAAAAAACAGCAAATTTATAAAAATGAACTTGAAAGAATCAAAGAAAGTATGTTAAGTTATTATTATAGATCGATTATTAACAAACATTAATTTTGTGTAAGAACGTGTGTACGAGTACATACTCGTACATTAAAAAGAACAAGTTAGTATTACAAAGACAATAGATATATTAAAAATCCAATGACAAAATAATACGTAAGGTAAGAAATCCTTAGTAATATGTAAAATAAAATTACCATGTGACATACAATAAAACTACGATTATTATTTTGATGATGATCGCAATTCATGCAAAACATTTATGTTAATCAACAAAATTTTATGTCGCAATTATTTAGACAGTGTTAGGCTGTATAAGTTTTTATCAATGCCACAAATTTTGATACTTTAACTAAAATATAAACTATTTATGGCCTTGAGAAGAGGTTTTACTTGTTAAATTATTGCGACAGTTTAACTATTTTGTGTTAAGTTGTAACAGATAATGCCAAAACATAAAATGTTACCTAGAAACAATTTAAACTCAATGACATTCAAATTTAGCAATTTACTAATAAATTCCATATGATTACATATCAATGATAATAATAATTTTTGACATTTTATAATATATAAAATAATTGTACATTTCGTTTAATATGGTAATCACGAGGTTTTTAGCCAAATATGTTAAATAAATAAACAGTTTTCCACACGTGCTACCGTTTAATTTGATATAAAAATGGCCGCTCGTTTAACCAAACTGATACGTAACCATAGTTGAATATACAAATAAAATGTGAAAACAAGCGAAACCTCTGTTGAAACAATATTCGGTTTAAATTTTGCTATCAGTACCTACGTCGTTGCGGCAAATAAAAATTGTTTCAAGTAAAAAATATTACAGTTAAAAAATATTAAACGAAAAAAAAAGAACATGGCGTCCTTGCCAATTCAGAATTGGAAGCCTAGTCACGCAAAAGCAATTGTATATCGGTTTACGATGCAGATTAAAAATGCACAGAAATCAAACCAAGCGATTTCTAGAACCACGAAATAAATAAAGTAGACTGTGGGTAATATTTTTTTAGAAATATTCCAAAAAGTAAGTAATAACAACACAAATATAACTTTGCTATGTCATTACGTTAAGCAAATTGTCTTAGATTATATATATTCATAATTCATAAACGATAATTATTTAATTAAATTTCTATGGAAATATTCTTTTTTGTTTTTATTTGAATGAATTTCAAAAACTTTAACGTCTACTATATTTACTTGTAGTAATCCGCGATACCAACATATAATTCATTCCATAACAGTTCGATTTGTGCCTTTACCTGTGATGTTAGTCTTCCCGAGAAGACCTGAAGAAAAAGTTTCATCAGTTAATACACGTTTTTTATCTGTCAACGTTAAAAAGTAGCATCTGAAAGAGGAAAATTTTTCGAAACAAAAACTTAATTATCCGTCAATTATATACATAATTACTATATTTTTAATTATATTAAAACTGAACTGAAATTCTAAATGCTTCTGCAAGCACTTTTGAATCGTCGAATCAACATAAAAATAAGACCAATATGAAGGTATTAAATCTTCATCACACACCCGTATCCGCTAAGATTAAATTACTTTCTCCAAAGGTTATTTAGAAATTGTTAATAATAATAAGATTGCCTCTTATTAATTTATTTAAAAATATTTTTTTTGTATTTCTCTATATAAATATATTTTATCTATCTGTATATTTATTAAGATTGGACAGGTATGATAATTAGGTAAAAAATTGCTTAAGCATGATTGTTTTCAAAGGGACAGAATGAATTTTACTTTGGGAATTTTCAGTCGGGACGAAGCAAAAATGTCAATTAGGAGTTGCTACATTTAAATTTATATTTATATCACGTAATTAGGTGATTTCTCATTTATAACGTTTCTTTTCCATTTTAATTTTCCTTGGCTATTGTTTTCGACGTATATTAATTTGGAACTTCTTTCATGTGGCTTATAAGTAAATGGTAAATTTTTTATCTTTTTTTTTGAAATTTGCGCGTATTTGAAATTGTCAAGGCCCCTAAGGGTATCTAGTCATTTCTAAAATTTTGTAACACAATATGCCAAAAAGGTGCCCCGAGGAAATGTCTTTTGCTGTTATATCGAAGTCTTCATGAAAAAGCCTCGGGGCTTTACGCCTTTTTCCTTTTTTCATATTCTGGTCTGCTTATTGAATGATTTTTTTTATAAAAATGCGGAATGATTTTTTAAATATTTGTATATTAAAATAGATAAGTGTTATAAAATTGTGTGTGTATTGTTTGTAACATTTGTAGAACTAATAAATGAAGTAGTTCAGTAAGTCCAGATCAATAACAGCAGTGACTACGGTATAAATGCTGTATAAATGAAAGATTAGACAATTTTTCAGGGATTGAGTCTCTAACTAAAGCTTAGTGAGGAGGACCCTTAACAGAATTTTATTTATTTTCAATAATGTTCATTCATTGCACCAAAGCTCTTATATCCATGTTAAGAGTTTTCATAGTTGCTCCATTTAAAAAAAAAACTAGTATGCACGATACTATTTGCTATGAAATATTATGAAAGTAAAGTCTGCTAGGTATCGTGTATGTATTTTCACATGGAACTGTCACGTAAATCCAATATTGCTGTTATGAAAGTTCGGATACTTTACAGCAGTTTTGGAAAAGGAGATTTGCTATACAAAAATGTAAATGTTTTGAACAATTATTGAATGATTATTATAATCAACAAATAAAACAAATTATATAATATATATTTAACAATCTAGTTGCAAATTACATATTTTTTTACTAAGTTTCTATTAATCTAAGTTAACTTTTCCCTTTAATCCCCTCATTTTTTCTACTTTCCTAAACCTCCCCTCATTACCAGATTAAAAAAAAAAATAGTAGTAAGCGCAGATGCCGCCGCATCAATTCGATCAGATTGACTGTCCACCAGTTATATAATATATTTATGTCAATATCCCTCCATTTCCTTACTTCCCAAATTTCCCCCCGAAAGTTTTCCCCAAAAATACTTACATAATTGAGGCGCATTGGGCTGAGGTGCCGCTGGGGCAATTTGGGCTGCTTGACTGACAACCGGTTGTGTGATGGCGGCCAAAGCAGCCAGGTTTTGGACACTCACTGGCGCCAACAAGCCCTGAAGCTGTTCCGTCCCTCCCACTATGCCAGCGCCCCCGCTCAGCCCTGCGCCATTGAAAGCGATATCTTGGTAGTTAACACCTAATGTCGGGGGTGGAAATAAAAATAAATGTAAGGAGTTAAATAAAAACAGGAGAGGTCAAGGTTAAACAGAATAGATAACTTAAAACTTAACAGTCAGTAATAAATTATAACGAAACGAAGAGCATGGTAAATAAGGTAGGTAACTACAGGATTTATTGAATAAAAAAATATAGGTATACGTATAGTATATAAAAAATAGTATATAAAAAATATAGGTATATGTATATAAGAACCTATAACCTTCTTGACTAGCGCTTCATAATAAAAAAAATCTGTCACACCATTGAAAAAAATATCTACTACTAAAATGTTAGCACATTACCTATCGGTACGTTTTTAACAAGAAGGTCGGCCATCTTTAAAAAAAAATCTAACAATGGCACTCAAATAAGTAGACAATTAAACGGCTCGACTAACTGAATGCATAATTAGTCCTAATCGTAACTGTTTCCAATTACGCTGCGTGCGTAAATTGCCTCAATTGTTTTTCAGTAGGTAGTCGAAATTGGGACCCTTGTCTGTGGGAGTGAAAATTAAAAATTCCTTTCGATTACTTACCATAGAGCTAAGGGGATTTTTTTAATATTACGCTAGAATAGATTATTTTATATCGTGAAAGTAATTAAAATTAAAATAAAACATATAATACTATGAAAGTTCAAATTAAACTTAAACGTACCTTGCAACAGAGTAGAACCTTGCCCTTGCAACAATTGTTGCTGTAATCCAACAGCCTGCAATTGTTGCAATAATTGCAATTGCGTGGCGGGTGATAACGCCGCTTCGGACGCTAGATACGCGGTCGGCGTAACCGGCGTGGTTAAACCCCACAAGCTGGCTTGCATAGCTTGCAACTTCTTCTGTTCCTTCTCCTTTTGGGTATCGGCGAATTTGACTACGAGTGGTGCTGAGCAGCCTTCCATTGTTTGGCTGTGGTGTAGTGACTGAAATGGTGATGGTATTTGTATTATTTCACTTGGCATAATATTGTAAACTTTGTGATCAAAAGTTTGTAAACCAATTTTGATCAATTTTACGTTGCCCAAATTGAAATAATACTACATTTAAATGAAAAATGAACATCTCGATTTGACTTTGTTTCCGAGAAATTTCAAATTTCAAATACACACACATACATCTTCCGTATTTAGCAGAGTAGGCAGAGTGATAAGTGATTCAGCAATAAAAAAAGCTTGCAAATCAATTGAGAATCAACAGTTTGTGTAAGCAAAAAAAAAACAGAGGAATATTTATATTTAGTATTTAAAACTTGAGCCTGATATTTGAACGTATAACTAACTAAGGCGTTCAACCCATTATGATTAATGAATAAACTTTTAATTATATGTATTATATCATAAAATGAAAAAAAAAAGAGAACAATTGCTGCAGAAAAATAATATAGAAAATGTATCTATCTCTAAAAAAATATTGTTATTAACTAGGTTAAAACTAGAACGAAATCGTGGCAAAAACAAAGTTTTCATTAAGCGTGCTTTATTACGCGTTGCGTGCTACATGAGTATTACAGTATACAGTCGTATAGTTTATACAATTATTGTAATATACATTGGCTTCCAGAAATTAACATTTCCATACATTAAAATTAATGTACATTATTTTATAAGGAATTAACGTTAGAAATACATACGTTTATTAATAAGAGAAACATATTTATATTATATTACTTAGCAAGATTCGTAATATGCTTTAAAATTAAAGCGATTTCTCTGGATAAAGTGTAAAGCAGTCACTGTTCAACGAAAATTACATGAATTTTCCAAAATGATGGAAAATTTGAAAAACTGTGTTTACATTGTTTTCCATTTTATCATAAATTACTTGTACAGTATGTTAGACGACTCGTTGCTGCCCTAAAATTGGAGTTCTGGATAGGGTTTTGCGCATTGTTCGCTCGATAAGTAAATCATTAAAAGTAAGGAAAATCTTCAAATCAAATCTGCACAGCCATCTATCTACAATTAACTTGAAGGTGGCTATGAGTCGTCGCCCGTCCTACACAAGCAGCTTACCTTTATAGCAGCGATAGCCGCCTGCTTGGACACGAAGGTGACGAAGGCACATCCCTTGCTCTGTCCCTGCGCGTCTCTCAGCACCGTGCATTCTTCTATAGCGCCGTGCCCCGAGAACAGCGTTCGCACGTCGTTCTCAGAAAGCTTCTTGTTCAGCATACCAACGAATAACTTGCGTTCTGTGGACAAAAAAAAATATCTTATGTGATTGGATACTTTTTATTTTTTCAGCTTCACGTAATATCTCAGTAGTAGGGTAGGGTAGGATATAGCGAATAAAAATATATTTCAATATGAGTATGAGATTGTGATCACAATTTGTAAATTTTTAAATGTTTAACAAATTTTCTCAGCCATAAAAAATGGGAAGTAGTAAAGAAAAAAATATTAAAAACTACACTGTACAGAGACGATCGTACTTTAATACTTGCCAAAGCGTATATTAGCATCGGTCCCAGTCAATGTTTGGACCGTCTGGTTTATTTTACACGCCCCCGGGACATCGTTATGGGAGATGTAGTCCAATGTACATAGATTAGTTTATTCACTAAGATCCGAATAACGCGATAGCTGACTAGCTTCCATGAATAATCTAACGAACGACAAATTCTAGAAAAGGTGGCTCGCATATTTAAAATAAAAATTCTAGATTCTAAAGTTTTTCTCGCAAACAATTTAGTTCTTCAACAGGCACGGGATTAATACCCCCCCGGGAGTTGCAAAGTACGCAAGTAAGTAACTTCCAAAGCAGATCCTATGAGGTAATTTAGCAAAAGTTGTAATTACCTCATACCGGTAATTAGTCTTTGCGGATTTTCGCACGAATCACGATTCGAGGTGCAACTTATCCAACTTAACTATACCACGTTAACCATTTCACGTTCAAAGACGTTTAGCGTTCGAGCTGAAAAGTGGGAAACATGCCCATTTCCGCAAACACGATATACCTAATACCTGATATAAATAAATTTAGTAGGAAACAGATCCAATTTAAAAATGCACACGTATCGCCCCAAAGGGCTCCAAACGAAAATACCATATGAGATTTTAAAATTCCGTATGCAATAATAACACTCGTATTACCCGGAAAATCTCGTAAAATTACAGGCGTCGCTATCAAAAGTCACGGTCGGTGAGCACGGGGCGCTGGCGTTGCAAGCGATGTATGTAGGTAGGTACACTTCAATTCCTTTTTCTTATATTAAATAATAAATCCTAGACGACACATGTCCCGCGTGTAAAACAGCGTCGTGCCTCATGCCACGTGGCCTGGCGTTTACAGCCGGATGTGATATTACAACTTAAACGTACAGTTTTCTTTGTTAAAGATATCAATCCTGTTTGTCCTTTGTTCTTTCTGTATTTGCGCGAAGCTTATTTTGTAGTTAGGTTCTATTAGTTAATATATATATATAAATAAAAAGCTAAAATATAAAATTCTATTGTTGTAAATTAAAAATGTTACTATTATTATATTATTTTAGATAAGTTCAACAAAAGTATCAAATACAAGTAAACTTAAAAAATAGAAGAAAAAAAATGATAAATATTTACATTAGAAATTTATAGTTTTTAAAATTAAACATTTTTAATAACTTCATACTGTATCCCGCACATAGCAAGATAAACTTGAACTTAAAGTGAACTGGGGAACGAAGACTTGAAAATAGGACTCCTATTTGATTTTCTCGAGTGGTTAGAGTAAATTGTTTAACTTTGCACGTGATTGATAAAAAAAAAAACAAGTAATAAATAAAGAGAGAAAGCTGTCTAAGAAAAAAAACAAAAACAGAAATGTTACAATAACACCTTTCAAATTACTCATTCCAATATCAAAGGCGTGTACGTACAGCATTTCAAAACAAAAAGGCAGAGAGATGCAGTGACATATTGAAAATGTGAAACACCATTTGTCCTTTGCACTTTTCATACTCACACGTGTGATATATGACAGTATAAAACGCTTCAACAGTTTTCCATTTCAATCCGTCAAAGATTCATATCGGATGATCTCACGTAGTTCAATATCATTTTCGTATTGCATTTACATTATTCTTACAGGAGTGCATCGTCGCTGATGCATTGTATATAGACAGACAAGCTTAGATGTATAGAGATGGAAATATTCATTTTGGCCGTTAGACACATCGAGGGTTTTCACTAATTATTTTTGAATATACCGGTGGGACGACCCCCTGCCAGATGGGCCGACGATATAAAGAGGTTGGCGGGAAGCGGATGGGTCCGAAAAGCTGAGGATCGAGTGTCGTGGCGAGAATTGGGGAAGGCCTATCTCCAGCAGTGGACAAAATATGGCTGTTGATGATGATGATGATGATGATGATACAGGTATAGTTTGCTAATAAGATTTTTTAAATTCTTTTCACAGATATAATATACAGCTTAATTGATACGTACAGTACGAATTACAAATAACATCAAAACAAACAAAAGTATACGGAAAATTACAAATTATCCAATTTCGAATTTATTTACTTTGCCATGACACAAACATTAGAAACTTTAACTGCCTTTATTCGCGTATAATCTTTATTCTATTCGGCGGTGAATTGAAAAGGCACGAAATAAGTCTGCTACAAATATTTCATTCCCACAAAATCACCGCACGGAGGGAGATTAGCATTAAAATGGCGGTTGAAAACGGGCCGAGATCTCGCGGAAAACAGGTCAGGCGTAAGTTCCAATCCCGTAAAAAACAACCCACATCGCATGCTCGCCGCAGAGTTAATACTAAATATTGTATTCATTTTAAGCCAGCATAAAATATTCCATATTGCACGAAATTCATAAGTAAAGGGGAGGCCATTGTTGCAAACTGCACAGTGGGAGCGACCCTGACTGCAAAGAACTGTGAGTTCGATTCCGACTCGGGGGAACGAATTATTTTAATTTTTCCGCTCTAGTAAGTCAAAGGGCGGCGTTCACTCGCAATTTCTCGAATTCGGAACGAAAGTAAAGAACGGAGTGTTTCAACACTAAGTCTTCTTTGTCCACCCTGCTATGTAGGATAGCGTGAGGCTAAAAATACATAAATAAATAACAGAAAAATATTTCTATTACGCGTTAAGCCATCTTCAAAATAGCGCCCTTTCAGATACTTTCAATTAAGATCCGCCTTCCCGTCACGCATTTAATAAAGCTAGCGACAAATCGCACGTTTGCAATCTTGTCTTGGCGTAACATAAAGGAATACTCGTAAATTGAATATATCTTTTAAATTCTTATTACAAAACAAATGTAGCAGGGTAGGCAGAGGGAGCCTAGTTAGGCAGTTAAGGCACTCTGTTCCCGTTAACTTACTTTTGTTCCCTACTGGAAATCACCTATATTCCCAGATGGGTTTATATAAACCCAACAAGCAGAAAATACAAACGTGACTATTCCTAAAATCTTTTCAGCTATCTTGTAATATCAAAAATACATTAAGATAAAACATAATAACATATACATTAATAAATAAGGGAAGGTTATAAATGTAGCAACAATGTTAAACGTGAAAACATCCCAAATGCGTGCGGCCCGTGGTTTTGTTTGAGGTGCCCACGTCTAAGAATTCACTTAAGCGACCTATTTTATTCAAGCTCTGTCGACCGCAAACTAAAACACGGCACGGGGCCTATTTAAAGTAGGTACGAGGCCTTTCTACCGAGCCTGTCCGCTCGCTCCTATTCAAAGGACTGCCAAATGTTGAAAATATTTTAGTATGAGTATGTACCAACCAATGTATATATTAGCGAAATATCAGAAAAAAATATATAGAAGATCTTAAAGGAAATTTAAACCTTTGGGAAAGAAAACATTTTTTTAGAACATATATATATAAAAAAAATACGTAGCAGGAATTGAACCTGCGCCTCTTGAAAACTGTCAAAGCGCTCAACTACTAAACCATATCCAGCTACGTCTAAGCAACTTATTTATGTCTGACATGATTGTTACAACTTGGCGCTTGGCCAGTTTCCAACAGGCGCGGGTTCAAGTCCCGCTTCGCTCAATTTTTTATACATTCTCTCACTAGAAAAGCAAAAAGATTTTTAGACATGCTTCTAATAGATACAATGGTTGTGGCAGTAACTTTTTTTGCCAAGTTCACTGATATGTGAGGGGTCTGCTTCAATGGCAATGTGCCAGCGTGACATTTGGCGACGATGGATTTTTGATAGCCGCCACAGTACCGTGGTATTGGCAAAATCGAATACATATTTTCAAAGTATGAAAACGATACTCTTTATACTACAATCATTTAAATATTATATGCGCATATATTATTATAATGTTATATTAAATATATAACATTATAATAATATCTATACTTTTCGACGTTTTCCTAAGTTGTAGATATTGCTATTGTTGTTATTGTTTATTTCATTCATCAGAATCCATGAATATATAAAAGAAAAATATATAAACAATCTTTAGACATTTTCAATGAAATAATTTAACGAGTCAAGGGCCTAACCGTGACCACGGCCTATACTGCAGTGTTCGAAAGATCTGGTTTCCCAAAAATATACGCGACTTATCCGGCTAAATAGCCTAAATTAAAATATAAATTAAGGTTGAAACTTATATTCATAGGTAACTAAAGCCCATAAAATCTCCTAATTCCGTAAAGCTCCTAATTGGCGTGTTCAAAACAAATCCACTTCCGACGAGCAATACTTACCTATAAACGTTGTTGTAATTGTGTGCCTAGCAAATAATACTTTAAAATGGTAATGCCTTAAATACCCCATCGGGGGCACTTATTAAACAATTTACATACCTTCCGACTGGCTCTAATGACATTTTCAATTAGTGGGACGGCCGGCCGACGTGACGTGATGCTTACTATGTTTATACATGTATACATGTACACGCATTATACATATTTTAGCAGTCTTTTATTACATAGGTAATGACTTCCACGTCCGTAACATAGCACGTTGAGAAATGAAATCAAGAATTTATTTATAGATCTAGATTTTCTTTTTTTCAGCTTTTAAATGATACAAATCAATTACTGAAGAAGCAGGTTCTTGAGAATGACAGAGTACCTTTACTGTAATACTTAATGTACAGTAAATAGGAAAAGATTAAGTGTAATTTTAAATAATAATACTTAATTAGTTTATCATTACTTTTTATAATTAACTTTTAACCATTAGTGTTTGTATATTTTGATTGCAACAAATTTTTAATTTCCCGCCAATACAATCGAGCACAGATACAAAAATATTAAAACATTATGCTTCAGGCGCTTCAACAATTTTTATAATTTTGCGAATATTATTGAACGTAAATAACGCTATAAAATGAATACATTTTTTTAATTTTCAAATAATTACATATATATAAAAAGTATGAAACCGCTTCTATAAAATTAACAATTCAACACATCCAATATATTTGAATTTTTTGACGCACGTAGCACTAGACAAAATATATTTATTAAATATAATCTTTGAATAGAAACGACATATTCAATTACTGGACGTAATGTTCATAAAATGTTTAATTACGTACATAATATAGTATGTGCGTTTTATTACATAAGTCCAATGTTAGTGTTCAATTGCTAACCGCTATTAATTTTATGCTTTATTTAAGTATTTCAGGTTATTGATTGTTTTTTTTAATGCTAAACAAACAATTTCTAGACAAGTTCGATTGCAGAATTTAATAATGACATTTAAAGATAGTGTAAAATTTGTATAATTATATTTACGTAAATTTATCCTATCAAAGAAAAACTGTCAATAAATATTAAACTTTCTGCCTATTTACAAGAATAGCCATCTATAATCTATACTAATATAATAAAGCGGAAGAGTTTGTTTGTTTGTTTGTTTGTTTGAACGCTAAGATCTCTGGATCTACTGGTCCGATTTACATTGTTTTTGTTTCGTATGAAAGCTGCATTCTTCAGAAGTGCTATAGG
>DWNA01002573.1:0-11475 GCA_018249835.1 Heliconius besckei
GTACATGGCTGTAATATAAGCTATACAAGATTTTACTTAACATCAACCAATAAATTATTACCGTTTTGTTTTACAATATTCATATGAAAATCTAAGTTGTAATAAAGAGACAAACTTTTCTATAAAAATATTACATTAGAGAATTTTAAATTAAGTATATTGATTCAATTATGTATATTTTATAAGATTTATTAATTAAATAAATTATATTTTTTAGCAAATGTAAAAAAGTTTCATGTTTTAGGTTATATTTTCTAACTAGACAAAAGTGAAGAGGTTATGTTTTGCTTAAATGTAAACACACAGTGTATTCTTTCAATAAAGTAAATCAACCACGTATATATTTAAAGATATGTAAAATAGTTATTATGTAACTCATCATTCCCATTTACTTCTCCAGAGTTCACTAACAACAGCTGTTACACTTTATAAACAAACAACTTTGAGGTTATAATTCTTACCTGCATAGAATCGGCACTAATGATTTCCGTACCAAATTTTTGCGCTAATTCAACACCTAACTTAGTTTTCCCTGTTCCAGTGGCACCTAATATAATAATCATAGGTAATTTACACGATAACACAGATCTTAATGCCATTGCGAATTCCGCAGCGCACTTCACACACTAACTAACTTCACGACTGTTTTGACAGTTCGAGTGGTGTTTTGACAGCACGAAGTTTCATCGTTCGCTCCATTATTAGAAAGGTCGTCCGTCATACAGCCGAATGTTTATCGTATATAGGTTTCACGTGAAGTACTGTGTCACGTGTATATAATGCATTTGTTTTGATAGGTATTACGCATCGAGTGTATGCTATTTACGATATACCTACTTTCAGTTGTAGATATTTAGATAGGTGCTAGCTCTAATACGATGAAAGTTGTTGTTTATTTCTAGTGGGTTTTTCTTTATATGTATGTTTTCAATGTTTAACTGTAAAAGTAGTATTTAATTCTTTGATTGTTCACTTTATTGTTTATTATGCAAGTTCTATGATGGTAATTCTGATGTTTATTGTAAATATTTTCTTTTACTTTTTATTCATAATACTGAATATTTTGCGTTTTTGTAATATTTAAATTTATTTGTTATCAATATTTATTCTTTATCATTATCTTGTCTCTCTTTTTTTTCGTTTTTTCTATCTTTAGTGTTTTATGTAAATAATATTAATATATTATTTAGTAATCATTTCAATACTAATAACTTAACTTAAAGGAGTTCTTAAAATAGTGAGGTAAATAAAAGAAAACCAGTTTTTTTTCAGTCGGATTTAGCAGAGTTTGAAAAACAGCACCCCAACTGTACCACCCAGGTACAAAAAATCACAGAATCTTAACGTCAAATTAGTCAACCCCCCGGAATAAGTATACCAAAAAAGTATAAAATCACATTCTAATAGCCAGCTGTTTCTTAGCTCTGCGCAATCCGACCTGTCATTTATTTCCATATTTAATGATTATCTTAAGGTTTTGATACACATAATTAAGGAACAAAAACCAAAACACTTTTCTTTTTTCCACATTAAAATAGTATCCAAAAAAAACTCCAGACTTGGTAAGTACGTGTGTTTTTGTAATTTACAACGCCGCTTCAAAGATTGCAAAGTGCAATATTAATGTTAGGCGGAATCTATTTTGCATCCTGCATTCTCTGTAGCGGCGTACAGCAACTGTCGCCTGCGCATCGTCAACTCTTTACTCCGGATCTACTAACAAACGGTACGATACGCAGACGATAGTTAGATGTTCCACCTTACATAGGATACTATACAAAAGAAAAATTAATAAAAATTAAACTACAACATGACTTAATCATCCCAACCTTATTTTATATATAAAATATTCAAACCAATGTTGCTATGCAAAAATTTTTTATCCTTATTCATATTTTTTTTCATTTGGCAGTGGTGGAAATGTGCCTTGTCACAGATTATGTGCATTAATCACGCTTTCTACCGAATATAAAGCTGTCATTTTCTTACTATTAACGATTAACTTACTGACTTTTTCTTATGCAAGCGCTATTTTCCATTAAACACTGTATGAAACCAATGTTACTTTCAAATAACTAAATCATTATTATTTTTATTATTTATGTCAAGATTAACAAAAAAAATTAAATGCAGGTACAACATTCGAGAATGACTCTCAAGTTATGAAAAAAAATAAACAATTACTAGAAAAAAAAACTTGTTTATAAAAAACATGACATACGTCTATGATCTACTTCCTATTATGTACATTATACTCCTAGTGGAAGATAAACTGCGAATCTTTAACACGATAAATATAAACCACCTCGTGTGTACCACTACTTATAAGAACAACGCTATATACCTACAATAATATTTCTCACAAAAAAATATTTCTTGCAACTAATTCGAGATAAACCTAATATTATCTATATGTATATATACATAGCAAGGCACATTCCGCACACAATTAAAGCCTTTACGTACAATTCTGTTGACATGTGCTTGATAAAACATCAACCTGACAAAAAGCCTGGCCTAAAACATGTTTCCAGTCAGGCTTTGACGTAATCACTAACTTACTGCAATAAAATATAATATAATAATAAAGAAAATGCAAATTTTCTATTAGTAGGTACTATGAGGAACTATTTCGTGGTTATTTTTTATGTTAGAGCCCAATAAGGGCCAACTGCATTCGTAGGGTTTTGATGTTATTATCAAAATACACAGTCTATATATCGTTGAGATTATTATATTCACTGTAATGTTAGACAATTAATTATTTAAAAATTCATTCTACTGCGTCCATATAAATAGGATGTAGATAAACTAAAATTCTAGCTAAACATTATGATACACATACAATAATGATGGTGCAATTTTAATCAACATTTTAAAAAAAAGCGCGTACTAAAAGTTTTCGATTGTTCACGGGCGCTTTTTTATCTGTGGCAAAATTGAACAAAATCGACGCGAAAACAATTAGACGTGCGCCATTTTCTTACATATTTATAATATATCATAATAGCTATGTTATGAAATGCATTTTACATAAGTGCAATTTTATATAAAAAAATATTAATTAATGGTCCAAATGCTGAGTACTTCACAATAATGTTAATTTTATAATAGTGATTCGAAGTTAATCGCGTGTCTAAATATTAAAAAAACAATAAGTGTTAAAATTTACAAAATAACAAAAAACACTACAAAAAACCGTAAGCGAACTAATCTAAGTATACACTTACAATAATATCAAGTAAAAGAATATTGATATCACTATCCAGCTCTCGAATTTCAACATCGAGACGCGGGAAAAAGAAAAATCCTAAAATTAACGGGGCCGAAAACATATATAATGGCCTGCGCCTCTAGAACTTTCCATAAAGCCAATAACAACCTTATGCCATCCTAACTAATAAATTCAATCTACCAATCTTATTTACAGCGTTAACGAAGTCGACTTACCGCATCGTCACGTAGGTCCAGTAAAAGTCTGAATCGACGTCGAAACTTAAAATGTTAACATTAAGATCAACGTGTAATGTACTATGTCAACTATTTATTAATTTTAAGTGATAATTTAAAAAATATTTCCGAGGTAAGACCAGTCTACTAGTTCACGAAGCAGTCTGTAGCTATTTAAGAGGTTTACTGTGACCTGTGTAAATACAGCTTTATGGCTCACTTTGGCACTGCAACACGTTTGAGCATACCAAACCAGCAGTTCGCACGATACCCGGAAGCAGAGTAAGCCGTAAAAGCTGATAATAGAAAACAATTTGACTCGATACGAAGACATCGGTACTGTCACATCATAATATAACGTTACACAGTCCACTGACACGACGTGTTTCCGAACAAACGCTACCAAATGTCCGCATGCATAGTTCAATAAGCGCGAGAGCGTGCTAGCATTGTGCGGAGCTTTTTCAGCTTGGCCTGCAATTTGTTTTGTTGTTTCTTTAGATAGTCCCTCTCGAGTTCCTCTTCCCTCAGCTTGCGGCAAAGGGAGGCCGCCTCTCGCAGAATGACCACTTTGGGCGCGCGCTCCTTATCTCTCGTCGCGGGGATTTGCTTTTTGAGTTCATCGAAGAGATTTTTCAAGCCGATACGCCTCAAACGCTCCATATCGTTGTGGATTGAACGGCGTTCGATTTCTGGGGACTCGGCTTCGGAGTCAGTATCGGTGTTTGATCGACCTCGCCTCCCAGGACCTCTCCGCCGACGAGGCACTGAGACGGAGGGCAGTGTGGCCGGTGGTATCAACCGCTTTCTAGCGGGAGGTCTCGTTATCACGTTCTCAACGGTACGCTGTATGTGATGCCGCTCCTGGATGGAAGGTGTTCGCGGCAGTGAGTCAACGCGCAGTTGCGACGTTGATGCCAATGGCTGCTGGTTTGATCCAAGCGAAACCACGTCGATTTCCTCCTCTGAAACAAACGAGAAGAAGTTTAGATAAGGTTTTTCTTTAAAAATTGTATTAAAACATATACTGTGTAAAATTAAAAATCAAAGGTGGTTATCATATTTGGAATATAAAACCCGCATAAACTGTTACATATTGAATGTTTTCATTCATAGCGTTCATTACGTTCATCACCATAAAAGGCGGGCGATTGTCATAGCGCCTATAGGGATAGATGTAGCCTAGGATGCGATTGCAGTATTCAGGTGGTGGGTGGGGGGAGTTGGCCAGGGGAGAGAGGGGGGAGAGGGCGTCGACCCCGCCGTACTACCGCAGCGTCTGTCGACATCGATCCAGACGCCTGACGTCACGGCTATTCGCGCCAAAACTAGGACGCATGCGCGGTTTTGCCGCAGCGTCCACTCTCAATGGACGTTCGGATATCAACCGGTGGGAACGTTTTCCGGCATCGCTTTAATTTAAGTGTATAGAGTTAGGTGTCAAACATTCACAGAAAATATATCCTCGCATTTCTCACGGAATTATGACGCAAAGGTTTACAATTACTTATATGAATGTATAAAAACTATAACCGGCCAAATTCATAAATAGATTTTAATTTAATTCAAGGTCATGAATAATTCAATATATTATGTATTTTAAAATGTGGAAGACGTACGGAGTTGTTGGCGTCAATAGTAACTGCCTCAACACGGGCGCCTCCCTACTACAATCTACCTGCCTTTTCTAGAGCAAAGACCATTGGGCCAGAACTCCCAAATGAGCAGGATATCCATATTATTGAATATAGAATAAATATAATAAGACTAAGGTAATTCTATGCCAACGGAAACGGCCTGAATTCCGCGCGGTTTTGCAATAATCGCATTGCAGTGAAAATACTGTCGAGGGCAGCATAAATGCGACATTGTATTTCTATGAATGAGTGAACCAAATCAGTACATATAATATGTGAAGAAAAATGTTTACGGATTATAGAAATGATAGAGTAGGCTCATCACTAATATTTAGTTAGCATTTTCCGCAGAAATCGTCACTAGTGTTGTATTATCAGGTTAGACGTAAATAATTATGTCAGCGGTACATTGTAATTAAAGGCGCTCAACTCGGTCTCATTCTAACTAGGCATCATTAATCGCCGCCCGAGAATTTCTGATTACATCCTAACTACTGAAAATAGAAACATGTAACGTGGGCAGCTGTTCTAATACAAACTGGTACGAGATTCAGGGACGTCCATGTAATTTGCAACTACGCAGCACGAAAAAACGCATAATCTACCAAAGTGACGATAAATTTACACACCAACGCAATCTTTTTATTCGATTTCCGCATAGTTACGCGGACGCTTATCGCCGCGGCGTCGATCTAATTCCGTACGGCGTATCGGCGCCTGTCGTCAAACACGGCTCTGGTGACGTCTAGATGTAGGCGTGGAGGATCCATTGTACTGGGGTCGATTTTCACTTGACGATTTTCTCTTTCTCTGGCGCCGACGCGATTAACGAACTGAGAGTATTTGTTTCAGGTCTGCGTGTAAGCGATACGCCCCGTATTGTGCTCGGTTCGGTCTAGTGCATATCTATTATATCGACATCACTCGAGACACGGCTCTATGATGCTGCGCTCCAATTTTAAACCTTACCCAGGCGCAATCCGCTTTTTATTGTGTGCCGACATCCGAATGCGGTGTAAAACCTACCAACCACCCTCAAGACGGGCATCTTGTTACAAACTTTGAATTGTTATAGTGCGGACTACGCGGAAACGTAAGTTCTAAATTTAAGTTTACTGTTAGCGTTCATGAAATGTATCTTTTTCATGTGCAACGTTTCGAGATAAAAGTCAAAATAAATGTGATATACAATCAGCTGAAATAGCTCATCTCGACCGAGCTCTCCCACTCGAGATGATTAGTCACAACTTCTAGGTACCGTCTGTCTTGCCGTGAGAAATACAATGAGTCATAGATTCGCAGCTAACCGCATACCGTATGCTACTAGACACCGTAGAGCGAACTGAATTAGTTGCGACAGTTCATAACTTTGCCCCACAATTAATGAGGTGTTGTTTAAAGCTTCGCACAAAAGATGCACCCGCGGTGTCAACACAACTTCTTAATTATGAAACACTTAACGTAACCGAATGTTTGCAAACAACATTATTCCAATTATAGTCACAACGAACTTCGCTCAAGTTTGATTCAAGGAGACTAACGAATCTATAGGGGTATAATATTCATTACCTAAAATACAATGTTGGGATGTTTTAGTAGACTGCACCGAGTAGTTATTATATTTCGACAACAGAGGGGATTAAATTTGGTAGGTACTTCTAGGGGCTCCTAATTAAAATTTCAAGTGAACATTTGTTCAAAATTTCGAAATGTCTCCGAAACAATTTATGCTACAGCGTAAATTGTACTCGTGTAGGAAACGTCTGGAGGGAAAGTTCGCGATCTCTCCGAGATTGTTTAATTAAGCGAGCCAGGCGATTGGCGTTAACGTCCATTTCGCCAGCATTTAATGGGTAAAATCTCCCCTAACAATGTGGGAAATGTCATTATAAGTTCCAAATTATCAGGTTCCGACAAAACGGTGACTTAGATTTGCAATTGCGGTATAATTTTCCAGTTTGATATCAGTTTAACTGTTCGTAACAAAGTCAGAGCTGCTCGTAAAAGGTGTAACGCGAGGGTAGTCTCGACGCCGTCATGCTACCCAGCATGGAACACAACACAATGATGTCGTCAGGTGTGACCTGTTGAGGCGGAGGCTACACGCTCCGCTGTTCACGATCCGAGGCCAAGTTCACTGGCATTTGAGAGCGATAATTAAAAATTATCGTGACGCGCTCGCGGCTCACGCCATCCTATACAGGCTGTTTGATAAAGCCGCTATGTTTAAAAAAGAAACTAATTCGAGAGCTGCATCGAGCCGACTTAATGGACTTGCGCTGCAGACTGTTACGAGGAAATGATATTGCATTTTTAAAACGGGTTTAAAGCTAAAACAATTTTTGATAAGTGCTAAATGTATTGATTATCGTCTTAAGAAAGAATGTATTTTGTAATTACTACGTGAGGAAGTCTTACGATTGATAAGGAGATTATGATAACACTCAAGTATTTGTCCTTGAGTTTTTATTACAATGAAGTATGTCATACGTACTCGTGTGTATATGTAAGTTATGTTTCTAGCATGATTCACGCAACAATTTTATAGTAGCAGCCTGTACATGAGATTTGTAGGATATCCATGTAGCCGGTACTAATTAGAATAAGAGGTTGCGCTAGATTCTAAATCGTTGTTTATAATTCTTATAGGAAACTTCTCCAATTATCTTTTTTATGCTTCAAACGGAAACTTCTTATATTAATTAAAAGATAAGTTAAATTATAGCTTCCTTGACGCCGTTAAACCTAAACAGCTACTCATAAGGCAGTCGCCCGTCACTCAGAATGGTTAGCGAGCCCGCCCATATAAGTATGCGAGGGAACTTTTAAAACGGCCTACATGTATCCGAATAGGTATTTCTGGCGCATTACGCAACCGAGAAAAGTCGGTCATCGCTGTTGTGGTAACCACTCGAGTTTGGGTGCCTCCTATAATAGGTGGTAGTAATTTATGGCGGATCGATTGGTTTAGTGCGACCTTGACGAGGTTTACGCGGAAGTTCATGGACGTGCGTGTGCGTGAAAAACTGACTGCTTCGATGGGCCAGTATAAGTGGAATAATCAGTTTTGACTAACTAACTAACTATATTACACATATATTAACGCAGTGTTGCCATGTAAATAGAACAGTATATTATTTATACATTAGAGGCGTTCTTTGGGCAGTTTCACGTTTGTTTCACTATTGTTTGAGGTTATGCAAATAAAGCGGCCAAAAGCGATAATGACGAAATTTGCATGCATAATGAGCATCTAATCAGCTGTTACCAAGTTAACTTAATTTTAATACTAGCATTGACCTATCTAAATGTCACGGCGCGTGGTGGTCGAGAAACCAGCTATCTCATCTAATAGATCTACCTTTCCGGATTTTTGAAAACTGGTTGCGGCTGGGTTGCCATTCTACTCTTCATTTGCGTTATATTTCTTAACACCACACCCATTACGTTATATTAATTTATAATTTTTTATATTAGATTTCATTATATTTTATTGTTATCAAATAATACAAGTAGAAAATCATAAAAATATAGTAAGCCATAGTGAATATTTCTACGTACGTCAGATTGATTTTTTTGCTCATAATTTATTCTGACAAGTATATAGTTATTACGTAGCAGTGTTTCACTGACGATATGACTTATTGAAAACGAATTCGCGGAAAATTACTTGAAACGTAAATAACGGCAAGTTGTTCAAACAATGCTATAGGTGTTAAAGGTTGTACCAGATCAATCGATGATTCGCGAAGGACGCTACTAATATATACGACGACGATGGAAAATTAACAAACATGTTATATATGAATAAAATATTTAATTCTTGAAAAAAATTAAAATCGGTGAGATCAAGGTGAATTCGAATATTATCTTGTTGCCGAGTGGTGGTGGTTTATCAAAATTTACTATACTTAAGAACTTATTCGTGATAAGACAATACAAATTTATGTTACTGTGGCACGTTGTTATATTGTTATCGGCATTGATAGTTGATACACGAAGGCCACGCGGACTGGCGATGGCGGTAGAGCTATGTCTTCATTTAATTATATTACTTCAGTGGTTTTCCCACCTTAGCTTAGGATATAAAACAAACAATTTTTATAAGCACATTAATGTCCACCATATACTACTATTTACGATTTCATAAATACGAATGGTGGTTATATTTGAAAGAATTTGTATCAACAAGCACACAGTGAAGTGACCTAGTATTTCAAACATCTCAAATACTTATCTAGTTATCAAGACTGTTTCAAATATCTGAGTTGTACGATAAATACAAGGTCACTTCCACTACATTACTTCGTATCTACATTTTTACATATAAATGTTATAACGGCCGAGGCGTGGTGAATAAACTTATCAGAGCTAGGCGACGATAAAGTAGCAAATTAAACTTTTTGTTCGCGTTACAGCTGTAATTTAATTAAATATTAAGAATATTTCAGAGTACTTCAATACTTTCATTATCTGTACATTATAATAAAGTTATATCGCAATACGAAGGAGCAACACATATGGCGAGTGTACGATATGTCGACTGGTAACAGAGTTAAGGCTAGGTTCGGCGCTAAGTAACACAATATTTAGGTCACAACTTGAAATACCTAATGTAACCGTTCAAATTGCTTTAACTACGCGCCCGAGGCCATTTATTACGGTTTGCTACTTGATAAAATATATAAAATCCTTTAGTGACACGTTTAGCCCAACTTAGAAACCTATTTATTATTTATCTGGATGCGAAGTTGAAGATCGAGCTCAGTGGTGTGCCATTGGGGAGGCCTATGTCCAGCATTGGACGACGACAGGCTGATGATGATGATGATATGAATAAGAGGAATATCTCTAGGCTTTTCGCATTGAAGGAAAAATAAAAGCATATACCGACAAATTATTTCTAAAAGCATGCAAGTTTCAACACGTATAAAAAGTTATATCAATGTAAAAATGATCAGCTGTGAAATAGCAAATACAAAAAATATACGATTCGATTCAATATTGCAATAGGAATGTATTTGGCCTGTGATTGATACAGTTACGGACAGAACCGGATCTTTTGGTCCGAATAGCCTAAAAGGAACTCATAAGCTGCCCTACTTATATCACCTACTTAGTGAACGAGAATTTAAATGTCATAAATCACGTTCGCGAACGCGCAATCTGTCCTGATAATACGCGGGTCAAAAGCACCTAGCTGGCTTATCAGTCCAGAGTTTATTAGGTTACCCGCGTTCGTAGCTACGCGCCGTTGTGAAACCTTAACAAAACTTTACGATTTTAAATAAAAACGACATGTCAAAAGAATAGACCGATGCGTCGACGCTGGAACGTGGAACGCGTAAAGATGATTTATTATTCTACGCCCGGCGGTACGCTCCAGGTAAACAGAACGTTGTAAAATCGGAATCATTACGCAAATCATTATCATTGTTCTCTATTTTCATTTAAAAAAATTAGTAGAAATGAGATAACAGACTGTTTCACTGTACGCCGCGTTAAATCGCAGTGCGCATGCGCGAAACTTCCCGCGCTAGTCCGACGTTCCGGTTCTAATCGATATTCGTAAAGAATCGTAATTACCGAGTTTAATGGACGTTTCTGAGTTATGGACGTCTATCAAATTGTCATCTGGCCGGACTAGACACGGGAGTACCGTCTCAAACCGGTCCGGCGAGCCGCGAGCCGCGAGCCCCACTTCAATGAGATTCCATTTCATTCCATTGCATTCTTATACGAATAACGGAGTCCGGTCGAGACGCGCCAGCGAACCACCATTTATTTATTCATACTTTGTAATTAGGAATTCGATTGAACTAGGGAAAACTGTAAAATTGATAAAGTTACAAATGGTGTCTATTTATCAACTTTAACCACAGTAGTAGGTACAGGAATAATTAAAAAACATTGTTTTAAATTTTATACGTAATCTCGATATATAGTAGGTCAAACACATATAATGCGCAAATCCAAAAGGGTGCGTTGCGATAGTGTCGTCACTTTCAAATTTTATATTTAATTAATCTATTTTAGCAGACAGCAGGTGTTTGTACGAAAGACCTGACGGACACGTCGAGCAATTAAATTTTGAGCTAAATTCGAAGACTAATTCGATATTATTCACTCATTCGATTTCTAATCCACGCCCCAAATGAATTGAATCGATGGATATGAACTTTGAAGCGCGTTCATCATTTTTATTAGGAGGCCAGACTGCGAGGATGTTAACCTTAACCCCAGGATGATGCGTCAATGTCGGGACGTCCTGATCGTTCTACGACCTCGAGTCCCTGGGAAGGACGTAGGAACTCGGGAATTTGGTGAACGCGACAATGCGGTATCAGCCTAAACCTAATCTAACACAAAAAAAGTATCGAATTGGGCT
>DWNA01002574.1:0-11474 GCA_018249835.1 Heliconius besckei
TCTCTTATGTAGAGCAAGAAGTCATACATGATGTCACACACCGGCTCTGATTTAGTTCTTGAAACTCCATTTACAAGGCTTATTTGGTTTATAATGACGTCGATTTTCTTCTTTTTTCCTTCTTTCTTGTAATGAATGAATGAATGTAACACGACGATATAACACGCAATTCGGTGGTATCGGCATAAATATCAGCTGTATGCGTTCCTATCTCATAATCAGAAATTTGTAGGAGGCTTAACCTTTCGAGATTTGAATTTATCGATGGCTCTGGAGAACTTTCTGTTGATCCAATCATTCCAGCTTCATTACTGTTACTAGCTCCGTCACTTCTGTCAGAGTCTGCATTCTCTTCAGGCACTAAGGAGAAAATGCGTATAGCTCTTTCCCCGATAGAGTCTAAAACCAAAGCAAAAGAAACATGCAAAAAACCAACACCAAAGATAAGCCAAGCTATATTGTGTTATAAATAGGTAAATAATGAATGTATTATTTGTCCCTTTATATAGTTAGGTAGTCATGCAGTAATAATAATAGTAGTATTTCTTATGGGAATCGAACCCACAACATTGTGTGTAAACTTTCTAGAACCACTATATCAAGGCGGCAGTCAAACATCAGTACAACTGTCTTTTACATTATAATAAAATTGCTTTAGTATATAAGAAAGACATACTTGAAATTTACATTTTATAGTAAAGTTCCAAAATAAATTGAACCTGTGTAGTGGGCAATGTTTATTATTCTATACGCCACCAATGAAAGGTAAACGACTGCAACTGCGGCAATGTATAGTATAATATACGTTATTAAAAAACACGAAAAACCATACTAATTCATATAGCGACATCAACATATATATAAAAATGTGTAAGAATATACATTTAGGCATGTGTATTTTATAATAAACATACATATTTAGGAGTACAAACGTAAAAATAAAATAAAACTTACCTTAGATAAATCTCGCGCGCGCTCGACGGTTATTGTTGACAATTTTTTTAAAACTATCATAGATAAAATACTATTTTTATTTTTGAAGTATAAATAAATGTCTAGAAATGTCATATGTTTAATAAAACTAAGTTAAAAATTATTTTATAGCGATCGTATATTTTTATAAAGTTGTATGTATAGTATACTATGCAAAATGAAGGAAAGATAAGGGTTAAGAAAATAGGGCCCCCATGAAAATATTTTTATTTGATGACAATATGCTAAAAATTGTCATTGCTACAGTTCGGACGACAAGTCGTGGCCGCCCTAAAGTAAGCTGTAGATTGCTGTGCAGATTTTTCTTAATTTTGATTCTTCGCGTTTTTTTCAGTTCTAAACACAGAACTTCAGGGTGGCCACGACTCGTGGACCATACTGTACTTTCACAAGTATAACTGCTATATAAAATAAAAGATATTGTTACCATTTCGCAGCTGGTATGGGGCTACCATCGACTTTAGCTTTCAGTTCTAAGGGTTCTCCTTCATCCACTTCCTTCTGCCGATCTAATTTGTGTGAAAATCCTGGAGGTATTTGAGCGAGAGTGATCATCGCCTCACATTCTGCCTCTCCTGATACGCTGAACGCTCGTACAGTGTACTGGTAAAATTATCATACAAATAATGATATTAGTTTAGAAGTTTTGTGATATTAAATATTAAATTACGAATCGAGTATAAAAATATATAAAGATTCTAATAGAAAAATCGAAGGAAGAATGGAATATTACTGGGCTCACAAATTGTCTCTGAAATCTAATAATATGCATTACTTCCGGAAAAATCTCTACTTTAGTCATATATAAACAACTCTCTCGAAAACTCACTTTTCCCGCATCACTGGCACCAAAATGCTTGATCTCCAATTCACTGTCAACCTGACCACCAACTTCAGTGGTAATTGTACGTCTGTCGTCATTGGCTATCTCTTTACCGTTAAGGTACCATTTCACCTGAGGCTTGGGAACGCCGTCGCAACGCACACGTAGAGTACAGTCGTCGTAGTCTTTAACTATTTGCTTTTGTATCGGTCGAACGAATGTTGGTTTGTCAGCTGTGAAATGAAAATGCTATAAGATAAGTACCTAAGTATAGTCAGTTTTATAAAATTGAAAATAATGTTAATGCTGTAGATTTGGCAAAGAGATATGCTAAGACAAAATTGTTTGTAAAGACTTGACTCAATCATACCTACAATATGGAGTATAGAAGTAGGAAATATTTTTTTCACATATGGCCACAAATAAAAATATCATAAACTTTTAAGGAATTAAATGTTTGATATCTTCAGAAAAGAAGAAGTACCAAAATTGAGATGCAATAAATACGAGTGTTTTTTGTCAAATATAAAATTACACTGCTCAGCTAAATCCTAAGTCTATCATTTCATTCATATTCGTCTACAAATAAAAAAGAACGGATAACTTACTATGAACATTAAGTTTCGCTTGTTGCACAGTCTCTCCCAACTCATTCTTAGCGGTAACGGCGTACACTCCAGCATCTTCTATGGCTATGTCCTTTATTACCAGTTTAAAGGTTTCAGCTTCATGATCTTCTACAATTTCCAGACGATTTGATGGCTGGATCACGTAACCATCTTTGCTCCTGAACATGACGGTCACAAAGTTTTGGATGATTTTTTTGAGTGAATAAATCATTAAATGAGGCTGTCGTGGCGCAGCGGCACAAAGGTGTGACTGTAACGCGATGGATGTGGGTTCGATCCCCACTCGAGGGAATGAAATATTTATTTACTTTTATATTTCCATTTCTTCGCTCTGTTGAGCTCTGCCACTCAACACGCAATGCCTCCAGAATTCGGCAGAAAGTGGGGAACTGAGTGTCAAACATTAGGTTCCCTCTGCCTACCCTGTTGTGTGCGGGATACAGCATGAAGCTGATTTATTTATTTATTTAAATCATTAAATAATTATAAAAAGAAACAAAAACTCGGTTACATGAAAACTAAAAAGAAAAAACAAGCCCTATAATCTATACATATAATAAGAATGTAAAAATGGCGCGTCTGTATATTGAATATATTTACAAAATAATAATTGAAGGGAGTTAAAGAAAAGTAATAGAGCCCAAATACACAAAAAAATGTCTGTTTGTAGACACTAATCTCAGGAGCTACTGGACAGATTTGAATGAAACTTTTTCGTTGTATAGTTATAAAGTCTAGACAACATCTAGGTTATAGTTTTTTTTTTAAATCTGGATACCTAATGTAGAAGCTTAACAGCCTGTCTAAACTATAAAAGATATAAATATACTGATATACTCTTAGCAGTATCAGCGTCTTAAGTAACAATATACATTTCCAAGAATATTTTTATCTTATGTGTATAATTTATTAAATATACTCTTGAACTTACCATTTAACCTCAGCCACAGGGTTAGCCTTGATCTTGGTAATAAAGGTGGTTTCTTCGAAGGGTACAGTGGTAACGTCCTTCAGGGGCTCTACTTCGGGCCGCAAAAGTATATCGAGGCGGGCAGAGCTTTCGCCAATACCATATTTGTTTTTCGCTTGTACAGTGTATATCCCCGTGTCAGCGTGACGACCTGTATTAAAAAATATATAAATATTTCTTTTCATACTTTACAAATCTTTACATAATGCACATTTTTTATTGTACTAGTGTACCTACTCTTTATTTGTAAACCCAAGAAAATATTTGTGAAAAATAACTATTTCGCATTAAAATTTCAAATAAAAAACTATCTAGTACCAGTAGGTATATGGAGAGTGAATGTGCACTCCTTGATGCCGTGTTCTAGATCCTGTGACTCAGCGTTGGTAATAAGAGTAGCATCTGGTGTTAGTTCTTTCCCATTAAGTAACCATGCGACATGTGGCAGGGGATCAGCTGTACAAATAGCCTTCAGTGTTACAGGTTCACGTTGCATAACCTTTGTTGCTTCTAATGGCGACGTGAAGATAGGCTTTCGGAGTTCTGCTACGGCTGTAATTAGATATTTGGATGTGAAATTAGGTTTACATTTTAAATGTTATATATAAATATTGGGAGAGGGAAGGAGGAAAACCGACGTTTCGAACACTGCAGTAGGCCGTGGTCACGGGTGGCATTCGTCTGACACTTGACATAATTATTATATGAAACTACCGCCAACAATTTATTTATTGCCCCTGATTCATGCAGAATGAGGTGACTGTATATTGCCCTTTAGTATAGCGGGTTTGAGACTTCAAAGATTTTATGAGTGGGTTCCAGGTGGTAGAAAGTTATTAACCTTCCTCTCTATTGAAGTTAGGATGTTTTTGTATTCCAATATCCACGAGGATCATTTTAGGAATATACCTGTTATCCAGTGGAACACTCATCTGAAAGCACTTGCGGATAATCTCACCTGTGACGTTCAAACTGCCCGACTAGTGTACTATAGCTATTTTCGTAGTAAAATACTCTGAAAATATCTTATGGAATGCTGCTATGGGGCAGTGCTTCAGATATAAGTTCAATATTTATAACCTAAAAGCTCGAGATTCTCTGCGAGATGTTTTCAAATATACAGATATTATTACAGTTGCTTCACCATTTGTATATTATAATATGCTGTTTGTCCGACAAAATATACAGTGTCATAGTAAATATAGTTCGACGATTCATAAGTGCTTATAATAGTCCATTTGAATAAAGAATATTTAGAATTTGAATTTAACGAGGATTTGAGGTTTATCAAACCTGATGTAATAGCTGGGTTTATCCACAGTATGCTCACACAGACAGACAGAGCAGACTTCGATACAGGCAGAGGAATCATGGGAATCTACTGTTAAAACACTCTGTCCCAATTTACACACTTCCGTTCCTCACTTTTCCCAGAATCTTTGAGACATCGAGCCGAGAGGTGCAACTCAATGTCACGCTTTCCCTCGTTACCAGAGCGAGGAAATGAAAATATGAGCTATTCCTTTCCCTCAATTCCAGTCACTTGAGTACGCTTGAGCCGTTGCGTCACGACTGCCTCAATGTAATGACCGGCTGTTATATATTTGATAAATGCGATTATATATTATAAAGCGTTAAAAAAAATTCAAAGTACTTACGTGATACAGACAGCTCGGCTTGTACAACCTCATTGCCAAGTTTATTAACCACTTCACACTGCCACTTGCCGACGTCCTTCAAGTCTACAGAATTTATTTCCAATTTGAAGAGGTCTCCTTCATTGCTGATGCGGATCCTGTCGTCTGGCTTCACTTCTTCACCGTTGTGGAGCCAACGTACAGTTGGATTCGGAGTACCGGTAGCTTGCACTGTGTATACTAGTGGTAAAGATTCGTAAGTGTGTCCATCTTTCATGTTGCTTTCTTTTAGTTTTGGAGGTGCTGTAATAGAAAATTAATTTAGTTTCTTGCTTAAATTATTTTTAAAACAGTTTTGGAAATTTGTTGTTGAATCTTAATCTGCAAAAAGCAGAATTTAAAATAACAATAGATAGGAGCATATAACTAGAAATATGGCCAGTAATAATTATAGAAAATATTTCTATGATCGAAGTATTGAGTGATTATATTGATATTTCTATTTAAAGATTTTTGGATTTTTTTAAGCTTTTTAAAAGCCTAAATAGTTTTATCATACGAAACAATACAATCGATATGCAGTAGGTAAGCAGTATAAAATATTTACACCTAAAAGTTGGCGGTATATACAGCAGTTACTGTAGCTGAAATAAAATTACTTACCCATGTGTAAAAAAATATATATATTTAGTGAAGACTGTGTTGTAGGCTGTAGGATTGTTATACGTACCTTGGAGATGCTTAGCTTTGGTAAGAACCAAAAACCATGCATATATGTATATACAAATAAAGCTTAAATGCCGTGCACGCATAATAGTAACTCAGAAATTACCTTGAAACGTGGCGGTTGCTTTTAGCATCTTCGACGGAGAGGGACCCAAGTATTAGTATGCCAGAAGGAAAAGTTATTACGCATGCGCGCTAAAACAAACATACGAAAGAACATTAATTCATTTGTTGGGTATCGAAGACATTAATAGATCTGATATTTTCTTATAAATTGACTAATTTAGTTAAGTGGAAGAAGAAACTTAGTATTTAAATAAAAAAAAATGTATAGAAAATATCAGATACAGCTAAACAGTAAGAAGCAATATCTTTTGATAAAGCGACATTGAAAATTTGTTAGTTTCCTGACCAAGAGAGCGTAGCGTTACTTGGATCATATCATCAGCCGCGCGCGTCAATGTTTCCTTCATATAAACTTTTACTGACTTGTTATTACCTTTTTCACCTTCCACATTTAGTATATCGTCTAATATGCTTCTTTGCCTCTGACTTCGTCTGAGCAGTTCTTCTAAATCTCCATCCTCTTCTTCGACGCTAAATAAACCAGCGTTCGTTTTTTTCTTTTTCTCTACAGTAGTTTCTGCTATATTTTTAGTAATACTTTTAAATTTATTCACAGGACCTAAAACTAGTTCTTCTAAAATCCTACTTTTAACGTCGCGTAACTTACTTTCTACGTTTTTAAATTCGTTATCGTCAAACTCCTTCGAAATGTGTATGAGCTTCTCTGTGATATCGTCCTCGTATACTTTCTGGCTCTTTTCTCTCAAAATGACAGATTCTTCGTCACCTTCGTCTGTGAAATAGTCTTCTTTGAATGAAGACTGACGAATGTACGAGTCTTTACTGAAGACCTTTTTAGTATCGTCTATGTCAAAGATAGATTTGGAAAGATCTTCTATTGATATTTCGCGCGAAAGTGAATCGTTGTGCCAACTCATTTCATCTTCAGACATCGACATGATAGATATCGTCCTGTTACTGACCGGCCTACTATACCTCGAGTTAGTTTCAGCATCCGAATCCGTTTGCGGTTCCTCAATGATACCATAAGTACCTCGCCTTATATGGTCCGGTATTGCATAATATCCCAACTCAGATAAATAGTAACTGTGACTAGCTATTTCCTCAACTTCCAACGAAGTGGTATGCGGTTTATTTGGTTTTAGTACTTTTTTCTCACTCTGATCATCCTCATCATAATAAACGGCACTAGAGGTCAATTTGTGTATAGTGCGCGTTTCGGCTGGACCTATCAGTTAAAATATTATTATATCGAAATTCGATTTTTATATTTTATATAAAAATTATATGCAAAGATTGTGGAATGAGATTTTAGATTTATTTGTATAGCAATTCGTGTTATAGTTAAAACTTCTACTAGTGATGTTACAAACAGGGATAGGGAAAGCCATTTTATACTGACCAGTTATAACAGCGCCGTGAGACCTGGTGCTGCTCACTTTAGACACAATAATTGAGCCGTCGTCTCCGGATTTGAACGTTGTTACCGTTTGGAAAACTCGCCCTAAACAACAAATCACACTGGATGTTAAAAGAACACTATAGCATGCAATACTATGTAAGATGTGAGTGCGAGAAGCTGTTTGCTGGTCGACAGGAAGCACAAAGCGCGTTTTTTACCTTCACTTTCAGCACTCAATGGTTCTTCTACAGATTGTTTTTTAATGGACTTGCGTTTTGGAGATTTTATTGATTCACTGATGAACACTTCCTCTATTTCTTCTGGTTTAGTAATATCTTTTTCACCTTTTAATGTTTCAGTTTGAACCTCTTCAACTATGGGTTTCTTTGGTTTTTCATTATGGTTTTCATCCCAAGCCTTGCTTTCAATTTCCTCCGGCTCTGTTATAGATTTCGTTGCTTGCTTTGGTGCAGCATCAATTTCATCAACTTTAACAGGCTTTACCAGTCCATCATTATCAACATCATCCCAGAAAGATTCTTCTTTAATAACTTCAGGTTCTGTAAGTGATTTTATTGGCTCGCTTGGATCTGGTTTTTCTGCCTCTTCAAAAGCCACAGATTTGGGTTTCACATCTATTTCATTTAGAACACTTTTTTCTTCCGCAATTTCTGGTTTCGTTTTATCTTTCCTCGCAGATTGTTTTGCTTTTAAATCATCTACATCATCTACCAACTGTTGTTTTGCTTTGGCGTCCTCGTCGATTTCATTTTCAACCAAGTTTTCTTTTGTGAATCTCGAATGCACTTCTTTAGCTATTAAACACAATGAAAAATGGTAACAAATAGTATGTATATTAATGACACCACAGGGTCAAGTGCAAGGATTTACTGGTGCAAATTCACACGAGCAATCATGTCTAGAGAATGCTTCGAATAATTAAATCTAATCTAAGTACCCGTTAAAAGGGACGTAATTAGCGTGCATTTACTATCAAACTACATAACTACTGTACCTATGTAGCCGGGGTATAATCCACACTCGGATTGTCTTTGAGTTTTGTATACATTACCGAGATGTTGGTGTGTATTGTGATATGTGTGACACTGAAGCCGTGATGCTTTTCCATTATGTATCACGTTAAAACTAACTAAATTAAGCTATTAATATGTGAAAAACAGATTTTTGATCATTAAATCTAAATATGTTGAAATTTCAAAGGCTATTTTTGCATAAATAAATATTATTCGCCAAAAATATTTTTATTGATCTTATTTATAATCTTGTTTTAATTTTTATGACTTGATTTTACTAAATATTTAATTATTTTAGACATTGACCAGGTGTATGTAATACTTACTGTGAACAATAACAGTGCTCTTAGACGAAACACTACCCATTTCATTTTCAGCTTTCACTTCATATTCTCCACCATCTTCTTCCTTTACTAGGGTCACCGATAGATGATAATTCTCAAGCCTGGAAAAATGTTATGTAAAATTGAGTTATTATTATAAAGATTTTGTAAAATAGTATGTAAGTTGACTGACTTTTAGCGTATACTAAAGCCGAATATTATAAGAATATTATAAACTATAATGAGGTATTCGAAAATTTTTTTTAGAATTGCATAATTTAATAAATATTCATAGAAATCATCATTAAAAGAGGTGAAAATATTGTCAATATCAAGAAAATGTGGAACTAAAATAACCAACCTCTGTGTGTCTCTTTCAATTTTGATCCTGGCATCAGTGCTGACCTCCTTTCCGTCTTTGTACCACTTGACTTTAGGTTCTGGGCAGCCTTCCACTTCCACATCCAGCTTGAGGGTCTGACCGGCATCTACTGTCATGTCTACCAGACTCTTGGTGATACGAGGTTTTCCTATATAAATGATTCCCTTGGTTTATATATTTCTATATTGTTTTTAAGATATAATAAATCAAATACACAAAATGAAGTTTACTATGTCAAGCTCAGCACAAGATAACATTTAAACACAAAATTTTAAATGACGTTTCTAGGGCTCTGAAGTTTCTTGATCTATTTATATTTCATTTAAAATAAATATTCATAAGCATTTATTTTACTAATTTACTCATTGTTATACATATAATAATACTTTCAATTCAATATACAAAGACTAAAACGTGATGGAACTAATGTGTCTTAAGGGGATACAGATTAGAGTAACGCTACGAATAAAGAAGCTTTTTCATTAATTAAGATAAATAAGACGAGGTCAATCGTGGCGCAGAGGCACAAAGTGTAACTATAAACGCGAATAGTTTTGGGTTTGACTCCCACTGGAGGAAATAAAATATTTATTTAAATGTATATTTTCATTTTACGCTCTGGTGTCGAGACAAAGACGGCACGCAATGCCTCAGCCTGATCTGTCAGATAGGCAATGCCTCCAGATTTCGGCGAAAATTAGGGAACGAAGTGTTTTAACACTAGCTCCGTCCTGCCTATCCTGCCGTGTGTGGGATACAGCGTGAAGCTGATTTATGTTTCGAAGATAAACAATAATTCTTACTATTAACAGTAAAGGTGGCTTGGCAAGAATCTTCTCCAAGTTCATTGCACACTTTGCAAGAGTATTTTCCAGAAAGTTCAGCAGTCACCTCTTTGAGAATCAGCTTGTGGCTACTTCCATTATCGACACGAGTGTAAATAGATTTTTTCTCCGTGATTTCTATATCACCTAAATACCTGTGTGGGATTAATATGTTAAGTTAATGTTACATTCTTTTATATAAATTCTAAAGAACACTATTAATATATAGTAAAAATAAATATAATAACACATAGTAACAATCTCAGACTATAAATGTAAAAAACACTGAACAATTCTCATTCTGATTTATAAAAAAATCATTACATTAAAATTTATTTCATTTTACGAGAGCACTAATGCTCGTATTATTGGAATATTGGTATACTATTGACTATTTAAACGAAGACCAGAGGCTCAATCCTAGCATATATTGTGTCATAATTACAAGTATACTTTTATTTATTTACACTATATTGTGCTCAATTATTTATTAGGAAATATAGAAGAGTATGAAAAACTACAAAAATAAAACAATTGACACACAAAAAGCGGTGTTATCGGTAATCAGCTATTTCTACCGGACAAGCTTTGGGTCAGGAAATTTGTGATAAAATAGAGTGGGTGGTGTAAATAAACTTCCATGTCATATCTTTTTAGATTTGAATATTATTCCTCCATATAATATGATTTTGTTTAGAACATCCTTATTAAATAAATAAGGCGACATTTATTTCTATAATCCAGGCCTGTATTAATTTTACAAATTACATTTGGAGAATGGCGTATCATGTATGTTTTATTCAAACGAAATACTATAATGTAAAAGAAGAGGTAAATTTATAACTTCATCTTACCATTTAACACTAGGCAAAGGATAAGCGTCTACATCGACTGTAAATTCGACATTAACATCACCCTCCGCCGCAGTAGTGGCTTTGAGTCGTTCAGTGAACGTAGGAGCACATCGCACGTTCATTACACAAGAATCGCTTGTACTGCCGTGGACGTTACGGATCTGGAATTTAGAGATAAAATATTTAAAAAAAATCAATATATTTTTTTCTCACCAACGACAATACCCTAATCTTCCCAGTTGAAAGTATTTAAAATGTTAATTTCTACACACTGATGTCGAGACAGGCTTTTGTAGATGGATAAACCAGGTGGACCGACGACCTTAAAAAGACAGTGGGAATCTGCTGGATTCAAAGGGCGCAGGACCGGACATTAGGGGAGGCCTATGTCCAGCGGTGGACGTTGAAAGTCTGATGGATGGATGGATGGATGGATTATAAACATAACAATAATTTCAAAAACATTTAATTTTCATATAATATCTATGATACCTCACAAGAATATTCTCCGGAGTCAGCTCGAGCGGCAGAAGTGATGACCAATTTATGAGCTTCACCCGTCGAAGATATTTTAACCGCCGATGATTCCTTCAGCTCTGTTTTGTTTTTGTACCTATAATATAAATTAAGTATATTAATAATAAAATTTATGTGATTGGGAAATTCGGGAAGCATCTGACATTGTATGCGCGACGATTGTGGGCTCGATTTTCATTTCCTCGATTTCCGATTTGAAGGAATGTTTATATTTACAATATTTCTATTTATACTTCCGTTTGTTTAGTCAAAT
>DWNA01002575.1:0-11473 GCA_018249835.1 Heliconius besckei
TGATTACAAAATAAAAGCGGCGTTGAGTTACGTCACTCAACATACAATTTCCCAAAAATTGGGTGGTGTGTGAAGAACGCAGTGTCATTCTCTCTGCCTTACGTGCTCTGCGTGTCGATAATGTCCATATTTTTTATTTACAAGTAAATTCACATGCAATTATAAAATGTAGTTGCCATGTTATTGTTTTTATGATATTGTACAGTCATTGTTTTATCGCTGGTTCGTTGGATAAATAGTTATTTTAATATGTTTACTTTGACTCACAAAGATGCATGTGAAAGTGCCCGATGTCAGCAGATGTTGTTTTTGCCTGCCGTTGCGCCCGGGCATTATTTTATTTGCCTATATAAATATTGTAAGTACTATACAAATTAAAATACTTATATATGTATAAGAATGAAAGATGTTTCTTAATAAATATTTTTGAGTTATATTTTAATGAAAAAAAAAATGGTTAAGTGAGGAATATGAACTATAGAGAAAATATTTTTTAACAAAAACTAAAACCAACTTCAACAACTAAAAATTAAAAAATAATTTTACAAAGATTTTATAATTTTGAAGTTTATTTTAATTTAATAAATTATTTAATTCATTTATTTATCTTTTTGTATATTTTCTATAGATATTTTCGGTGCTGTTAGTAACATGTTTGATTATCACGACGGAGTTGCAACGGCCCGTGATGCAAGAGACATCGGTGGAGGTCATGACCTGCACTGTTCTCTTCAGCATCCTTGGGATGGGAGTGATACTTAATTTCTTGCTTCTTATTGCTGGTTACCAGGTCAGAACTAAATAAATCTTTTTTTAATATAACCTATAAGATTTCTTATAGAATGATTGCGCTATGTTAAACAATTTTTGTATACATTTCAAAGGAAAATGATAATTGTTAGGTACGCGAAAAAGATATTATACACTTCGGCGAATTTTTATAATATAGGTATACCTGACATATTTATAAAATTACTAGTGGGACCGGACGCGGCTACGCCCGCGAAAATATAAGCCTAAATAATTAAGATAAGTTAAAAAATAATAATAATAATAAGTGGAGATTTATTATTAGAAAAAATATCTGAGTAATGATCGAAATGAACAAACAAAAGAAGTAAAAGCAACTCAACGAAATTCTTAATATTAGAAAAAGTACCTAAAGTTTGCCGTGCGCGCGTACTAAACATTTTTCTATATTAAATAATTATTAATTTTTGCGAACAATATTAAATAAAATCTCAAATGATTAAAATTACGATATTTTTAGTGTAAAACATCGGTATAGATAACCGAACTGAGATAAATTAATTATAAGCAGCAAATAATGACATAAAACTGAACAGTAATTGGAAAATATATAAAAAATTACAAAACCATCAAAGTCATCTGCCCGTTCGCGTCGATCATACTATACCACTCGTAGGCTAGATCATTGCGAATCAGTGACATCTCCTTAATTATTTATTAGAATGTTATTAAGTAAACAATAATTTCTATGTTATTAAGTAAACAATAACATCTAGAGGAAATGCTAAAAGTGACTCTTATATTTATTTTCATAAGGATGAATATCCTATTATAGAAATCATCTAATTTTTGTTAATGTATACAAATCTATATCGGCGCGCGCCATGTATGCATTAAACAAATTCATTTTGGGTGACGTTTTCTTGAAACAACAAACTTTGCTCAGCAACGGCGGTTGTTATAAACATGGCGGAATAAATTGCATGTCAAATAATAAGTATTTTAATATACTAATATATATCGTCAATATTACAAATATAAGAAAAAAAGTAGCCTATGTTCATCCCGGTACACTCATGTATCTCTATATGTGTATTTTATCACATATAGAGATCACATCTGATTGCGTAAAAGACAGACAGACAGACAGACAGACAGACAGACAGAGTTACTTTCGAATTTATAATATAGGTATGGATTCATTGCTTTTTTATTTAGGTAGGTACTGAGTATATTAAATGCAAGCAATAAAATTGTGGCAACAACTGCAGTGCAAATTCTGTGATCGATCAAATATTAAATTTAAGTGGACTAGATTTAATTTATATTGAAATATATTTTGTTTTGTTAATTCTTATCATAGAAGGACATAGCAATGCTCCGATTGTACAACTACTATGCCGTAGCTACAGCTCTAGCTGCTTTAGTGCCATGCTGTTTTCTCTTGTCCAAGAGAATGTTTATCGAGGCTGTCATAGCTATGTTTGTTATAGGTAAGAATTTCAATAGTAAAATTCAAATTCGATTTGTTTATATTTAAAATGCAGACGCTATCATAAGATAATTATGAATTAGATGGAATTTATGGATTCATATTCCTGTTATAAACATCTCCACAACAAGAGCAAAGAGTGTAGTAAGCGAATGGGGATTCGTAAATGCACTAAACAGCGTAATATGCGTAATTTACTCTTTTCCAGATATTGCGTGTTGAGAGGCGAAAGTCAATGTAGAGCTTTGTCTTGTTACCATAACAAGGAAATGTACATTACTCATTCCATCGAATGGGAATTGAACCTACAACCGTCGTGTCCACAATCAGATACTTCTAGTATTTAACATCGTAATAATACTTATATTATTTATTTCAAATCTATAATTTGTAAATACTTAGAAACTACGTTCTTACAGATTATTTGCAAAGTCTACTCGTTCAATTATCAAAATTAGATGTTCTAGGGATACCAGCGAATCCTTTGATCGCATTTAACCTACCGGTATTCTCAGTTTCTTAGACAACCCAATTGCTTCAAGTAACCACTTATTTAGGAATCTGTATTTAGAATTGATATTAATTCGATCAAAACATTATTTGAACTTCTTTACGGTTCAAAGATTAGAAAGAGAGAAGAAAGAAAAGGTTGAAATGATTTTAGGCCTATTAAATCTAACTCCTTTGTTTTTCTTATAGCAATGCAGTGTTACGTCATTGTGCTAGTAAGGAGTGAGGTGGTGAAATTAGAAAACAAAGAGAAGATTAACCAAAGTTCCCATATTCAAGAAAATATTGATATTTCAGATTGTGTTACTTTAGTGTAATGGTTTGATGAATAATAATATGTAAATGTATAGAACTGGATTTCGAATTAGAATCTCTTTTTCAATAAAGTTATTGATAATTTTTTTCATGTCATTGTCATTGCCGTATGTGCCTGTTTATTGTCGCTCTGTGAAGAGTCGTATATTTTAAAATGATAATTTAATTTCTTAATTAAATTATTGGTTGTATATTGCAACTGGTAGAATTAAAATTTAGAAAAACTGCACTAAATATTATAAATAAGTAAATTTATGAAAATGAAACAAAACAACTAATAATTTGCAATTCGCTGATTAGCATTTTCACATATCTATTCTAGATAATTTACGTTGCCATATTTAACCTTTTTTTTTTCCTTTGACCGTCTGTACTAATTTTGTATGTGTATACGAGAGAGTACATATTTGTGATAGTAAAATAAATATTCTGAGATGTGAAATTTTATAACAGACATACTGTAGTCGTAATTTTATCTTAACCTAGATTGAATGTATTGTCCCCACGAAGACGCACGAGATACACTGTGCTCATCGACGGGAGCGCACAAGACCCCTTTTTTTTAAAAGTCTGTATACTAAACTTATTGTTTTAACTTCAAGCGAGTAGAGTAACTTAAACTAAGATTAAGACACAGCAATGACCAAGGGAGGCAGTTCTAGAAGGTTGCTCTTCTAGAACAGCCTCCCACAAAAATATTTTTGGTAATATTCTCATGAATGATTCATTGATTTCAACATGTAGAGTTTTACTTATCATTCTTTAAAAAAAGCATTCAAAATCTGCATATCATGAGTACAGCACCAAGTTGCGGTTTGGTAATAACTGGAAATTATTAAGAAATGAAATATTTCTTCATATTGGGAGTAAAGGGGCACAGGTGGGCGCCCGCGGGACCTCGAGTCGTGACTTACTCTGGACCGTTTTCAGGGATAATACATATCGAAATAATATGGAATATGGTTTAAATGGCGACGCACAATATACGCTACTTGCTAATTAGGTACATTCAGTGCCACGCAATATTTAAGTAAAAGACAGTCCATGTCGTATGGACGTTTCTTTTTTATAATTGCGAATTGCTTTTTTTCGATTGTACCTTTATAATATATTTTTTTTACTATAATTAACAAAAAAATAAATCAAAATAAAAAAAATATGTTACAACACTTCTATCGTCAATATAGTAACGTGGCGATTATTTTGGATTTTATTTATGTCTAATTTATTTTCAATTTATATTTCATATTTAAAATATATGCATATAGTACGAGACTGTTACTGTTTGAGAAATTTTTAAAACTCTTCAGAGGGAAGAGTTTAGCGTACTACTTACAATTAGATAAACGTAATCAAGTTTTTGGTTATTAGATTTGGTGATTTTGGTTAAGAGATTTACTTATTTTAAAACATGTATGTACTGTATAGTTATAAAAAACTTTCATTCTGATACTTAGCGCAGGCTTAAATGCCTCAAATTTACCTGCCTGCCTACCTACCATACCAAAAATAATGTAAATGTACCATACCAAAAATAAATATACAAATTTTGAATCTAGCGACATCGTTATATAAGTAATTTTGTTTTAACCTACATTAAAGACTTCTTTTATTTTTTCATTTACATAAAAAAATTTTATGTATTAAATAAAGCCTTCAATTAAAATATGTTGTCCTTGAGTTTTTGCGATCGTGCGCTCCCCGCCCACAGTTTGTGGCTTCATGGTTTCTCATTCGGATACCACCTGCTGCTCCAAGTACCTACCTCCATGCTTAATATTCATAAGACATTGTAAATTACTGTAATAATACCCTTAACTAAATATGTATCTATGGTCTGGTATATAAAATATAAATAGGAAGTATCTAATCATACGTAGGTACGTATATACCTGTTATGCACCACTATATCAAATTACACTACGCTTATAAACTCCACTTTATTTTGAAGTTTTACAAATTGGTAGCATAATTTTTACTTTTGCATAATTTAATTTACAATCCAGAGAAAGTTACCCTTTTTCTTGAAATTTTCTTTTACGGGCTCTTGCTCTTGCGAGCGGAGAAACGAGAGCGTTAGTCGCATCTTATTAATTACTTAACTAAATTGCTTAATAGCGTCAATTAAACAACAATTTCCATTATAACTCCGCAGAATGGTCTCTCCGGCCATTTTTAAAAAACTACGAGTTTTTAAAAATGGCACTAAGGAGTCCTGTAAAGCAAAATGCACTTATTAGCTGAGGAGGGCGCGCTGAGAGGCTCGCCTAATGGTTGCCATTCATGGGTTGAATAGAGACATGAAATTGCCAACAATTATATACTCTCGCAATGATAACCGTGGATGTTCAGCTCCGAAGTCGCGAAGACTCGCGATTTAGAAGATTTTATAGAAAGAGTTTTTCAAAAGCTTGGAAGCTTCCGTTAGATTTCTGGTATTTAAATAGCTTCTACAAAAATTTTTGTGCGCGGAACATAGAGAAAATATCGTACAAAAGGTTCTCTATTTTAAATGTAGTTTGTAGAGCATGGAAAACGTAATGCCGTATATAATATGTTTATACAATCGAAGATTTCTATCATATTAATTAATTTATATACAAAGTATGTTTAATATTTATAATTCAATTTTTATACTAATAAAAGGAAAATTAAACAGTTTCCAAATAGTGTATCCACAATCTGACGATAGTGTCACGGGGCGACTGACGTCACAACATGGCGGCAGGTAGGCAGTGGAGATAGGATCCGGTCATCCTGCCCATTTCCGGTCTTCACGCGGCCGTGACGCTTCCGGGCACGCGTCGCCGACGTCGCTCACAACGAAGTAGCTGGCCTGGATGCGATATTTTTGTATAAATTGTTATTGTATCTGAACAATAGTACAAAAATATAAAAAACAAACAAGGACCCATTCCATTATTTAAATATTATGTGTTATTAAATTTTGTCATAATTAATTTAACTACTTAATTACGAACTAAGAACTGAACTGAACTATTTTTTTTTCAAGCTTGAGGTTAATGCTGTTAGCCCTACTGGATTTTACAGCGACACACGGTGGGTAGGGAAGAGGGTACTCTGTCCCTGATAAATTGCAAGCACTATGAGGCTGCCTGTGAGGAGATATTAATGCATGTAAGGTAAATCAAATTTTACAAATAGGATCAATTATAAGCTTATATAACACCGGGTCTCTTCTATAACATTTTTAGCTGGACATCGACATCTGCGTCATGTCGTCACCCGCCGTCCGCAAGATGAGTTTTGTGAAATGAATTCGTTCATGGCGACAATTGAATAACAACGCGCTTGTGTGGTTATCTTGGATGTGTCCGCTGAAGTTTGAAAGTATGGACTGAAATATGGACTATACCTACCTACGTTTTATATCTTTGCTATGTTATTTTAGGAGGGTTCTGGATATTATTTATAACATTTATTTTATTACATATACGAGTAATTTTTTAAGTAGCTAAAAACGTAAATTATTTTCAGTTTGGTTAGTGTATGTTGAGTTTTGTTATCTAAGACTCACATTTTCTATAATAGGCGAAAAACTGAGTGACTTATCACTTATGTGTAGTTTCATTCTTCCTTAATAATTATACAAAAAGAGTTGACCAGTTTTATTTAATAATTTTCAATTTTTACCATTAACTTTGAAGAATTGTATTTTACTACGATCATTGAAAAAAAAAAATATTGACATGTGCCCTTACTAACACCTGACATCTTACCCATATGGCGAAATGAAGAACTCACGCACATACAACGAATAGTAGATTAATTTACTGCTTACGATAAATTTCCAATTTACTGAACCATCAATGCTTACATATAAGAATTCTTACTTAATATAAGTATTGACGGCGTAATGTATGCATAACAAGCCTGGGACGTCAATTTAATATGTTTTTAATGTTTTGGTACTAAATTAAGTTTTGGTTTAACATAAGTAATGATTAAGAGTAATTAAAGTTCTTTGACGCTTTTTTAATTGATATCGATATCTGTTGTTATTCGGGCGACATCTGTCTTCTGGAAACGGATCATTAGCTACCTTCCCACAATTTTATTATATACAATTGAATTTACAGAACATAACTATATATTAAGTTAATTTAAAGGAATAAGTCGTTGGTTGTAAAATTCTATGAAATAATATATTTTTTTATATAGATATTTCAGTCTTTATTTAATATTTATTTTGAAATAAAAGTAAGCTATTTTGTAATGTTATAGAGTCACTATAAGAAAATTAGGTAAGTTAATTGACTCTACTACGAATGGATAGTACATAGAGTTACTAAATTAGGAATAAAATTTTGATCTTAATAGATACTACTGATTTTATGAGATTAAATTATTTTAATGAAAATTAACAACCATTTCAGCCTAAGGTAGATTTAGATTTTTTTTAGTTTCACGCTATATCCCGCACCCAGCAACTCTAGAGGTTCTCTACCTCTAAACCTACAGTTAAGACACACCGGTCCCCACTACCGCCGAATGTTTATAAGTATTTAAAATAGATAAAACATCAATTTTTCTTAAGACAAATAACACCTTATGCTAAGGTAACTGTTATTTTTTTTTATTAACATCCTATATGTAGGTAATTTATTAAAACTCAACATGGCGTTGACAAGCGTGTCGAGAAACAATATTTTGTTTTTACATCATTCGTTTTTGATGGGTGTGTGTGACCTAATGATGCTAGTGACGGAGCGGTTACCTGTTCCGGATATTATTCTATAAACTTAGATTGATTATTTTAAATGGATATATGTTTTTTTTAGCTTCACGCTGTATCCCGCAAGGTAAGCAGAGGAAGCCTAGTGTTAAGACACTCTGCCCCTCACTTTTGGCAGAATTCTGGAGGCATTACGTGTTCAGTGGCAGAACTCTACGCTTCCCTGTGAATATTTCATTTCCTCGTCTGGGAATCGAGCCCACCTATGGCTTTTACAATCACACTATTGTCCTCTTGAACCACGAATGCCCTTAAGTTACCTTAAACTTTAAATGAATATGGAGAGGAAATAAAAACCTGACACTTAGCATCAAACAATTTTATTTATGTCATTTACTTTTTTCATATTATGTGTATGTAAGAAATGTCAGCATAAAACAATCATAGGCAACATTAACAAGTTCACTTTTTCCAACAAATATTTTCTTTCGCGTAACATTGCTTCTTTTGACTTTCTTCTAACGATCTGAAACAAGCAATTAAATATATTACTTTTAAATATATATAAGTGAAGGGAAAACACACGGTTTGTGACTTATCACTTATTTAGGTTTATTTAAGAGACCAACACTAATTTAAACTATTTAAACACCCATTTCAATTTTTTAATATACCCATATCTATTTCTTATTTTTAAGCTAACCATACAACTCCAAATATTAGTAACGTATCAAAACCAATTTGTTAATAAGTCAAGGCACTAATTACAACGTACGAATATCAAAGGAGTTCGGTTTCTAAAGGGCGATCTGCGAGTCCTAATGGATGGTTGGTTCATTAATCGACTGATTGATATCGACATATGTTGGGTATGATGGATGTGATTTCGTCCCTATCCCTGGCGATGGCCTTCAAGCCTCAGGCGGTCCTAATATGACGTAGCTGATGAGACCCTTCGTGTTGAAATGGTTACTATACGTTGAGGACTTAAACGACAACATTTAAATAGTAGTTTTAAAGATATGGCGTTTCCATTTTTATAAGCATCAGATATTTTTAATTTTGCCAATATATGTAGCAATCATGATAGAAAATTAAAATTTGTTTTCGGAGTATTGGCAGTGATTAATCGTGAATGGTCTGGATCTAGTACTATTTGTTTTAACGTTATGTGAATAATTTTGTAGTGCAACTGTTTTAGTTTTGGCAATTTCAGTGATGCAAAGAAACGCTATTTTGATCCACTTCTTGTCGACCAATTTGCTTGAAAATTTGCACAATTCATACTAAATTTTATGATATAAATTTGATGACTTAGCTAGCACAACCGGCAGGGACAGATATATTTTTTTAGTGCGAATTGAAATTAAAGTTTGTTCAAAAAAGTCACAATAAAAACTTGTGAATGTTTAAAAAAAAACATACCTATGTATATTTTATTGTATTAAAAAAGAAGTGTAACTAGGATCCCTCTGGCAAAGCCTAAAGAAAAATATTACAATGATAACAAAACGAAACGAGAGAAAATACCGAGAAGCGTTCGTGACAATATATTCGAGGCACGCGTCTTCCAAATTTCCGAATAACGCGAGCCGTTTAAATTGTCGTCCATAATAATTGCAGCGTTGTGCGGCGCGGACTATTAGCAGACTATTAGCGGCGGTAATGGCACATAATGATAATAAATAATCGGTACATTAACGACGTGTGCTCGCCGCCGTGCGAGACGCTCCCGGCCGGGCCCGACGTTACCAAATACGAGTGTTTCTGTTTTACTACTATTTTGTCGTGACATAAATGTATTGTTGAAATGTCTTGTATTTTTATGTTATTTTAGTTAAAAGGGAGTAGTTACTCATATAATTTTAGTTATCTCGAGTCCTGTCGTGGACCAGGGGCACAAGCGTGTGACTTTAGATTTTCATTAACCTCGCTCTGGTAACGAAGCTCGCGGAGTTAAGTTCCGCCACTCAATACGCAATGCCTCGAATTTGGCAGAAAGTGGAAAACCGAATTGTTTTAATGGGAACGGAGTGGCCTCATCCTCAAACATATCTATAATATATCAGGAATATAGGGTTACAAGATGTTATTATTTTTAACTTTATATCGTTAACGTATTCTTTTTGAAAATACGGTAGAAAAAGAAATGGAAAATTGACTGAAATTTCGATTATTCGTCTAATTTAACGTAAATAACTAGTTAACTAGATTAAGTATTTATTGTACTCATAGTGTTTCATATTGTATAAGGATGAAACAATGGCTTTGGTCATTTAAATCTCAACAATGGACTTTGATATTGATATAAAGTGACAGTGGTATATGAGTTAAATATTTCGTTGGCGTATGATAGACAGGGCCGGTTTTAGTACTACCGGCGCCCTGGGCGAAATTTTTTCGGCGCCCCCTAACTACGTTTCAATAATATACAAAACAGGGAATGAGTACAACGAAATAACCATGTATTAAAAAAAAATTACAAAAACTAATAAAATGTCACTTCTTCTAGCCTTTCTATCTGCGAACTCTTTTATTAGGCATTCAAAGATTATGTTTTCTGCAATTTTATTTTCAGAGTTGATAAATATTTCAATAACGATGACTTTGTTTTTTTTTTTAGATATCAAAGACGACGATGACTTCGTTTTTTTTTAGAAATCAAAGACGACGGTGACTTTGTTTTTTTTTAAATCTTAGACCATTTTAAGACATCTTTGCGCAAAGCGCCCTAAACGGGCGTCTAGGGCGCCCTCTTTATACGGCGCCCCTGGGCGGTAGCCCAGGCTCGCCCTACCCTAACGCCGCTAGTGATGATAGAGATTTGTTTTTTACTATGATATTTTCGAATAGCGAAGCTAAGTGACACAGCGCTCGTCCGTAACCGCAACGGTTGTTGGTTTGATTGCCGTTCGGGGGAATAAATTATTTTTATGCAAATAAAAATAATATTGGTAACAAGACAAAACACGGCGCCGAGTGCGGCAATTTAACATGCATTTAAGTTTTATTTATAAGTAAGTCTTATTTATAAGACTGTGTATGTGTTTATGGATCTAATTGGGAGTAGGCAAAGTCAGGGAGATTTACAAAAAAAATATATCATTTAATTGAACAATAAAAAAATATTGTTTTTAAACAATACTTCCATCAAAATGAAAGTTATTTAAGCTTACATACAAATTCTTCGCGTAACTAAACCTTCGCTTGCAGCGTCACGTCTCTTAACGAAGACATTTTAACGTTGATTGTTCGATGTTCACTTAAAACCTGCATATTCTTTTTTGCAAATTGAAATGCTATTAATATTTTTTATTTAAGTCCGCTGAAGATATTCAATATATTCATGAATATAGAAAAAAAGTTTATTAATAGTATTTCATTGTTTTAAGCTTCAAGGTGTATCCCATATGTAAAAGTAGCCTAGTGTTAAGACACTCCGCTCCCAACTTTACGCCGAATTCTAGTGACATTACGTGTTCAATGGCGGAACTCAGCGCTGTAGTTCGACACCTGAGCGCACATGCCCCACGACTGGCCCGAAAATTGGATGGTTAAAATTTCATTTTAGTTTTTATTTATGAAAAAAAGGCGTAAATAAATATTTCTAACAGAATACAATAAGCAGAACTTATATGCTATATTATATGCCGTATAACATATATTATGCTTAGGCTTCATTATTATCTATCGATAACATAAAACAATAC
>DWNA01002576.1:0-11468 GCA_018249835.1 Heliconius besckei
AAATTACATGCCAGATTTTTTAATCAAAAACCTCAAAATTTCTACAGGAATGGGATCATAGCACTTCCCATAAGATGGCAACAAGTCAAAGATCAAAACGTATTATACATATACAATATTATACATACACAATACATATTATACTTACTTAAAATACTTTTGCCCCGACCTATTACATATTATATATGTATTACGTATTCACAGCTTCGGTTCACAGCTACGACTTAAGTTTAGTATAGTTTTGTAATCACCTTATTTAAATATGAACGTTTAATAAAGATCATATTTGACAGTAAGACTAAAAAAAATAGTTTAAAAGATATGCAGTGACATTTACAGAATGTTGTTGTCAGCACTTGGGCTGGGCTATTGATTTGTACCAGAGCAAAGAAATGAAATATGAATAACTAATAATTTATTCCCTCCAGTGGGGATCGAATCCACAACCGTCACGTTACAGTCACGAACTTGTGCCCCTGCGCCACGACGGCGTTCTTATTAGTAGATATTTTTATAACTACAGAACAAGGGATAACGTCTTATATATAAACAAAGGTCAATACGCACCATTTTAGCCACCATACTATCCATTTGCGGCTGATGAGCAGCAGTCAGCAGGTGTCGTATCCTCGACGCATTATCTACACACTGTGCCATGCAACGCTGCAGTGCTGCTGCTTGTCGCACCAATGCCGCTGACAGCGGGACAGAATCCGGACCCGAGCTCGAGCCCCCACTTGTAGATGCGTTCCGGAGTACTGATTCGAGGACATGTGCATGTTGTGATACGTAGTCCAGGCATCGGCGAAGTTCTACAGCTTCGCGTTGTTGACGATCTGTGGTGACATTGAAAGGCTTTATTTTTTACCTTCATGCTGTATTACATTCCACTATGGCAGGGTTCACAGAGGGACATTGTATGATGTGCAGAAACTCTACACTGTGTTTTGTCTTTTATTGTTACAGAACTAAGAAATGACAATAATTAATTCCAATCAATGTGGGAATTGAACCCACTGTTACGATCAAATGCCGTGCCCTTGCACTATAACGGACCCTTATATGTATATTTATAATCTAATCTAGCTGTATTCCTAGCGGCGTAGTGAGACAGAACAGAGCGCCAAAAGCCACGGTCTCTGCATACCTTTTTCGCCTCGTCCACTGTCATCAACTTCTTCATACATACTCTCCGGGAGGTCCTCATGCTTTTTACGTGACCCTCCTCCAGTATCTTTGATACTGTGTTTTCGAAGGTCAACAGAGTTCTCTTCCTCCCTCTCACCGCTCACTTTTCCTTCATAAATCTTTTTTGCCATTCTTTCATCACTCATCCTTTCGACGTGCCCAAACCAGCTGAATACGTTCAGGAAGAACGTCCTTCCTCATTCTCACCGTGACGTCCTCGCTAATACCTACCATTCTGTGTATTCATATCTTTTCATTGCTGATTCGATCAGCTAAACTGACTTTGTATATCTTACGAAGAGGTAGCATCTCCACAGTATTCATTTTTCTTTGCTTCTTCTTCTGTAATGCCCCAGGTTTCGCTGAGGTATAACAGCGTCGGTACCAACACTCATCTAAATATGCAGCTGTGCTGAAGTTTCCGTCTCATCAATTAACCCTATTACCGGTCTGTTGTCTTACTCGCATTCAGCCTTAGACCATTATTTTCACACACTTCTATCAGAATTGTGACCAAAGCTTGCAACTCGCATTCGGTTGATATAATGAGCACTGGATCATAGGTGTACAGCTGGCAATTTACTCCCATGTCACTTTGCTTCACTCCTAGCAGACAGCTATCCAAATACAAATTGAACAACCAAGCTGACATGGCGCATCTCTTGTTCAACACCCGATTGGATGTCAAACCAAGGTGACATGCAACGTGACAACTCCTACTCCCACCCAGGCTGAGTGAACTCTGTAGAGAAACTGTGCAGCTTACAGCAAGGCTCATAATTCTATCAAACACCTTTTCCAAGTCTATAAAAGCACAGAAAACTTTTTGTTTAATGGAATAACTAAGAATTTCATGATGATGTGGAGGGAAAGATCTGATTCCTACATCTTCCAGGTCTAAATTCTCCTTGAGCCTCCCACAACAGCTTTACAAATCTCTCTTGCATTCTTCTCGCTAATATTTCATCATAAACTTATATATTTATTTAGTGTTCTTTAAATAATGAGATAACTTGTGTTATTTAATATACAGAAAATATTTTTTTGTATTACAAATTTAAACCATGTTTCATAAGTAAAATCTAGTCAAAAAATAGAATCTCTTTATTGACAGAATCAATAAAAAACAATTCTTACATTCTGTGACTTGTTTAACCTGTAATAATAAAATAACAATTTTATTTTAAAACCATACAAGTAGTTGTGTTCTCACATTTTTGTGTAAGTGCTGTGCTGAAAGCAAAGTAACATCTCAAAGTAATAAAAGATTTACTCATGTATTACTTCAGTTTTAATTTCACTCAGATAATTACTAATGACATCATTATCATTAAAGTAGTACATTCACATTCACATCTTTATGTACAAAATGATTATCTTCAATTTAATAATATTGAAAATTTTACTAAGAATATATAATTTCCCTAACATAAAGTAAAAATATTTTCTGCTACTTTTTAATTAAATGTGTGATTTTATAATTATGAAAAGAAATATTTTATACTATAAGCATAAATAAATATACTATAATATTTTTTTTATTTATGCTTAAAAAAAAGAAATAAATCGAATAATAAACAGTTGATAAATTAAAAAAAAAAAAATACTTTTTAATATGCTTACTATTCAAAAAATTTAAATTAAGACTGTTTATTTCTGTGAACTTATTACCATGAAAATCATAAATTCTTTGGGTCCTTCTTTGATATTTTTCTTCTTGGAGTTGTCTATCAGCTTGGGCTTGTTTTTCCCGAGCTTCCAGGACCTCAAGGAATGAAGAAAAGAGAGATTTCCTTTCATTTGTGTTCGTAACGGTTTCTTGCATGTTTAATGAAATAAGATTATGATAGTTAACTTAAAATTATAATGAACTGTAGAGGAAAGAATGAAATAATTACAGTCGAATACAGAAATAATGCGCTAACTACGAAAATTGAACTGAACGCAAATAAAAATTAATTCACACAACCACTCACACGACCAACTAACGCGAAATCAAGGAACATACAAGCGCGAAATGAAAATTGAAAACTGACGGACTAGTTGACTACTGACTAGGGATGAGTTCGATATATCAAAACGTAACTTAAAACCGATATGTTAAGGAAAACATAACGTATCGATATATGTTTTTAGAAAACCGTTTTTACAGAAACTTAAAACTCAACATAGCTGTGATCTGAACAAAACCGTAATAACGCAAAACTTTTGAAACGTCAAACGGTTTTATATTAAAACTAACTTCCTCTCTTTCTAAGTAACTTATTCCGAACGGGCGTAAATGAGATAAGGCGAATATCTGATAAACTGATATTCGCTACCTCTCTTTCTATCCGTATATTCTTCACGGGTGTAAAAGAAATGAAGCGAATACCCGATAGCTAAGTAACACACAGATTCATGTTTCGGCGGTTTTCTTACATTACATCTACAAGTTATTATTTCGTCGTTATGAAATCGAACTTCTAAATAAATGAATATAGTTGAGATTTGAATATGATTTTGTATTTTAACATTATTTCAATTTAATGACTAAATATTATTTTTTTTACATTTGATTATAGTTTTTATTTATATGTAATACTAATAACATATATTTATTATGATATTATAATGTTATAATTATGATTTTGCGTTTATTGACAATGCGAAAAAAAAACGATATCTGAAAACCGTTTTTGATATCGATACGAAAACCATATATCGGTTTCATAACCGTTAGCGGAAAAAAACGATAACGCCCATCTCTACTACTGACAAAACAAGCGGCAGTGATTGTCAACTTGTGGAAAATCAAAATATACGTTAGGAATCAAAATTGCCAGCTATAATATAAAGTTAAATTTCCTAACTGGTAATAAATAATAAATATAAATATTGTAAGGTATGGTAGCAAATGTCAGAAGAAGAGAAATGAATAAAACGAAACAAGTTAATTTTACTCGAATTAGAAAAAGAAATAGGACTTAAAAAATAAAAAGGCATTTTTAGTTTTTTATATTTAGTATTATTAAATTATTTAAAATTTTAAATACATTTTCATATTTTTTCTTAATTTAATAAATAACTTCCATTATACATACCAATTACGGCATACGATATTATGAGTTGGCGATTTAATTATACATATTACAGCAAAATAATATGTTGTCAACTCATCATAGAGAACAGACTTACCATGAGTGTTGAAAATTGAACAATTGCAAGTGATTCTGTCAATCACTGGGTGGCTGTCAAACATTCTGCTTTAGTGCTTTAAAACATTAAATAAATTATTATCCAACTTTAATTAAAATGGCTCGCGAAAGCAGCGCAGGATTTGATAGACATATTACTATTTTCTCTCCTGAAGGCAGATTATATCAAGTTGGTTAGTGTACTGTTAATTTATTCAATAACCATAACATAAAACTTTAATTATTTCTATACTTCGTGAAGTTGAAGTTTCGAATTGTGACCGTGTGTAATGTTTGAATATACATATTTTCAGAATATGCATTAAAAGCTATTAACCAAGGAGGCCTCACGTCGGTAGCTCTAAGAGGCGCCGACACGGCAGTAGTGGCGGCTCAGCGCAAGGTCCCCGACCGCCTCTTGGATCCAGCTTCTGTCACACATCTGTTCCGACTGACTGACCACATAGGTTGCGTGATGACTGGCATGACTGGTAGGAACTGCTGGATTTTATACTTCAATGTATTGTTCTTTATACCAGTAAATCCATGATAAATACCAATTTGATACAATCTTATCATAAACATTGAAAAAGTTAGATCAAAATTTGAAAGCAATAAATAATATAATGAAATAAAATATATATACATAGGAAAAAACATCAAATTATTGCTTTCTACCTTAATAATTTTTTATGTTAATCATTTGCTTTTATTTTGTTTAAGACTAAAAGGGCATAAATCGAAATCTGTAAGGATAATCAGCTTGAATTTTTAAAAGATAAGTGCCCCTAGGGGTCTGTTACACAGAGGTGGAAAATGGAAATAAGGAAAAGCTTCTCAATGAGTTATGTGTTTTACAATGTGACTGTTTTACTTTTTAATAGTTACAAAATCATATTGTGACATATTTATGGATATATCTGTATTATATTAAACTTAAAATATTTTATCCTTACAACACACATATTTTCGACAAAGATGTCTTATATATAAGACCTATACTGTTAAGATTAATTTCTTTTGCGATGACTACTTAGTTGCTCTTCATGACTTGCTGTCCATTTTTCTTCACCCATACATCATAGGTATATTGAACACAGTTATTTATTATATGGCAATAATTTAAATAAATAAAGACCCCTACAATTCACATTATTTATAAAATAATTAATATAAAACTTATTTCGGTTAAACCATGCTAAAGAACATTTCTTATGTATTTTCTCAACATTGTTTATATGAATTTTTTGGCCTATATTTCTTTAATTTACCACTCAATCTCATATAAAAATCAATTTATTACACTCAAACTCAATTTATTATAGACCCAAAAATCACTTTCATTATGTGGAGATACTTTCAGTTTTTGTGATTATATACATGAGAAGTCAGGTAAAAACTATTTATCAGGTAAAAATTAATGCTGTTCTTTTAGTTTTATACTAGGCATTCCAAATAAGTAAAGAAAGCCCACTGAGTAAATGAAGAATCAAAATTTTGAAACAAGTGATGAAAGAATATACTGTTTTTTATACTCTTGTAAATTGATGTACATCAATTTAAATTTTTTGATTCTTTTCTACTATGGATACTTATATATTTTACTTCTTTCTTAATAATTTGAATTTGAAAAACAAATAATGTTGAATAACAGTCAACTGTTGCTATTATTATTTTTCATATTCACACTGTATTCCAGATATTGCAGAGTAGGCAGAATGAATATAGTATTAAGACCCTTAGTTCCTCACACTCTGCTTGTTGAATGTTAGAACTTGTTGTACCAAAAAAGCAAGGAAATGAAAAGATTTAATTTGGATGGGTGGAAATCAAACCCACTAATGTTGCATTTACTGTTAGATTCTTTGCTCAATTCTTAGGTTCTTATTAATCATTATGCATGGATACACTTCTAGCGGATAGCAGGTCTCAGGTGCAAAGGGCTCGCTATGAGGCGGCCAACTGGACATACAAGTACGGCTCAGAGATCCCCGTGCACATCTTGTGCCGTCGCATCGCGGACATTTCGCAAGTGTACACACAGAACGCTGAGATGCGCCCGCTTGGATGCAGTAAGTGTATCAAGATGCTTTGCCACATTGATACTATCATTGGGCAGTGGGCCGATATATATAGTCATTTACACTTTCAAACATAACATTGCACCATTGTTCGTCGCAGGCATGATGGTAGTAGCATACGACAGTGAATCAGGCCCCAGTGTGTACAAGACGGACCCGTCCGGCTACTACTGCTCGTATAAGGCGGTGGCGGCGGGTTCCAAGGCCACCGACGCCAACGCCTACCTCGAGAAGAAGCTGAAGAAGAGAGCCGACCTCAACCATGACGACGTGGTGCAGCTCGCCGTCGCCTGCCTCTCGCAGGTGCTTTCTGTGGACTTCAAGGCGTCAGAGATTGAAGTCGGGGTTGCGTCTAAAGCCGATCCTAAGTTCAGGTAACTATTTTACTTAATTTTCTTGTTTTGAATAATGCAAAGCTGCTTTACACTGTATCCTGCATACAGCAGGTCGAAGCAGACGGAAAATACTTATTGCTAATAAGGTGTCGACGTTGCATGTTGGTTGGGCGGATCTCAACGCCGCGAGTTTGTATAACAGAGCAAGGAAATGAAAATAATTCAAAGACAACCATTACTTCGTCCAATAAGACATTCTCTCACGACCGTCTCGTCGTTTTAATATCATTTTCATTCAAGTTATGAAAATATATTTTCTAATACTTTTTAGAAAACATAAAAATTTGTGGGTTCGATCCCCACTCGAGGAAGTGAAATATTTATTTACGTGCCACAATGCCTCCAGAATTCGGCAGAAAGTGGGGAACCGAGTGTCTTAACACTAAGTTCCCTCTGACTACCTTGCTGTGTGCGGAATACAGCGTGACGCTGATTTAATTTTTTAAATTTGAACGTAGCGGCATTTGAAACTGCGCCTCTTGGAGACCATCTAAGCGCTCTGCCCAACTAAGCCATACTTTTTTATGGCCTACGTCGAAATTCTTATATGCTTCTTACAACTTATTATCGCCAGCTAGATGTTTCTGTAATAAAATTTTTACAAATTTCCACTTCAGTTCCGGATGTTTTCTTTCCTAAATCTGGAATAACACTTTAAAAATTGATATTCTCTTCTTTTTTAGAGTATTGACGGAGATTGAAATAGAGAGACACCTCACTGCCATCGCTGAGAAGGATTGAGGGAATAAAAAAATTTTATGCTATAATTTTTTTAATAAAATATATGCCTTTGATATTGTTTTATTTATTTGTTGATATTTATAAAAGATAAGTCAAAAGAGTCATATTTTAAAAGATTTCTCTTAAAATATATTTAATATAAAATAAAACAGTGCATTAATGTCATAACTTATACTACACTATACTTCACATAATAAGATACTAAACAAAACAAAGAGTAATGTTACACGTTGAGGGGTTCGCCGAAGTGTGACACGAGGAGTTTTACCCTTGGAGTTTGTGTGACATGGAGAAATAACAAAATAAGAGACGTCACACTAAGTAGGTGGCTAGGACTGGGGAGGGATCAAAAATGCATTCATGTGACGTAATTTGAATGGCCTATATGAACATCGAAAGAACAACGTTCCAGCAGCTCTATGAAACCTAAGAATTTAATTACATAATTATAGACGTAAAAGTATCAACAAAATATATTACTAGAATAAGATAAACATTAAATGTCTGTGAGGAGTGTCTCGTCGTCGGTGCCGTTAAGGGGGGACGTGGGCACGAGCGCGCGCGGGACTTCCGGCACGCTGGCCGCCAGCGCCCGCACACTGCAACAAAAGGCCAGCCCCAGCGCCGGCGCCTCGTAGCGGCGGTGCCGGCGCAGCGTCCGCGCCCACCGCACGCGACCACACATGCTCTCGCAGAACACCGCCTCGCGGATCTCGCTCACTGCCACCAGTGGGTCGTTGAGTACCACCAGCGCCATGCTACGCCCCGACGACCGCTCTCGCACTATCGTCCAGAAGTACTTGGGTACCGGGAACCGCCCCGCGAACACCAGCTCGCGACGTCCGTCGTCCACACGCACCCCCGCGGCGCCGTGCGTGCCCGCGTACACGTCCAGCACGCGTGGCGCGGCGGCGCGCAGCACGCCCGCCACGTCCCGCTGTACGTGCGCCAGGTTCCCGCCCGCCACGGCGCTCCACGCCGCCACCTTGTTCGACGGCAACTCCGCCACGCGCGCGTTCTGGTCCTCAAAGTACGCCGCGGCTAGCAGGTGCGCGCCGGTCAGAGTGTGTCCAGCCAGTGCCACGTCGTCGTGCCGCAACAGCTCGCGCAGGCGCCTGTTGAGGCGCACGTCATCGGACAGGTGGCGGTCTACGTCGGCGGTAGTCCTGGAGTCCAGCATTGCGTTGAGGTTGCCGAACAGCGACAGCGGCGCGCCGGCGTGGTGGTGCGCGGCGGCGGGCAGCGCGTTGGCGGGCGCGCTGGCGACACGCGCGAAGGCGGCGCGGCCGCGGTCCTCGTCGTAGCAGAGCTGCGCGATGTGGCGGGCGGCAGCGGCCTCGCGCAGGTGGTAGGCGCGGCCCTGCAGTGGCGGCGCACAGTGCGGCGCAGCGTGCAGCACGTCCTCGAACACGTCGTCCTGGCAGCCCAGCTGCAGCAGGGTTAGCAGGCGCTGGTCGTGCGCGGCGCGGTAGCGGCCCGCCTCGCAGCGCACGCTTAGTTCAGCGCGCAGCGGATAGGCGAGCAGGCGGCCGGCGCCGCAGGACAAGCGCAGCTCGTGCGCGTGCTCGACGCGCACACGGCCGCCGGCGGCGCGGTGTGACGTCACCAGGGGCATGTGCTCTGGGAGGCACTCCGCACACTGCAACTCGATCACGCACTCCGTCGCTGTGCAATACAGTAGTAGGTTTATTTTAATCTAGAGGCATTGCGTGTTGAGTGGTGAGAGTCAACACTATTTAATATTACATTTCCTCGAGTGGGAACGGAACCCGCAACGTATCGCGCTTACAGTTACACTTTGTGCTCCTGCGCCACGACTTGCCTTATTTTGTAGCAATAGTATCGTATACAATTACTTATATTGACATAACTTTTTTATTTATGAACCGATTGAAATAAAACAAATACTAAATGTTAAGGGAAGTTTGCTAAATACAATAGCGCAGTTAAGCCGTTTTTGTGATAAGCGTAAACCAAATAAAACACAAAAAAAAAAAAACTGTGTTTTGGTTTCTATTATGTTCATAAATACCAATAAAAGATTTTCTCATAGACAATATAGACTGTTAGAAGTTACAGTTTTATTATATAAGTATAGATAATTATTTCGTCGCCCTGGCTCTAGCACAAAGACACTATATGGAATGTCTCTAAAATGGGACGGGGGAGGGGGAACGGTCTTACCATTAGAACCCTCTGCCTGCTGCGAAAAAATACATTAAAATTGTAATACTCTCTTGAATTATTATATTTTTAAATTATACTTACTATCATTAGCTGCTAGAGTAGTCGTCCATCGTGTAAAAATAATCAAAAGAAAACCACAATACTTCCAAATCATTGTAAATAGAACACGATACAGCGTTCGTTACGAATTGCCGCGGACGCGCACTGCGAGAGGGATTGAGAGGGATCGTCGGGTGGCGCGTGACCCCACGGCGCGATAACCCACGCTGGAAAATAACAATATGCTCGTTTGCAAGGAGAAGAAATTAACTAGGTTACTATAAAATCTAATCATTTATTTTTAATAGAATCACGCTGTACGCCACATATAAAAGCAACAAGCTCAGTGTATTAAGTGATGGGACTCAGCGCCACATATTGTGGGAATTGAACCAACGATCGTGCCTCGGGCCTCGCCTTCCCGATCATATATTTGGACTTAGGGTAAAATAAAACACTCATCTTCCATAGGTTGTTTATTATGAACATAATATGCCAATGCCGACGTTTATTATAAAAGCGGATAAAAACCGACGAGACACATACACCGTACAATGCTTTACTTATATAACTATTTAAATATTTGTAGTGTAATTTAGTAAACCTACGCTCGTAAGTACACTGATGTATAATTGCATCTATAGGTATATACGATATTGTACAAGCTATCGACCTAATGAACGAGTGTATTTTTAAATATGAACAAGCTGCAATTAGTACATAAACTAGAAATACACGTCGAGAAAAGAGGCACGATTTTGATATTTGTTACTTTACTAGATATAATGGTTTATTTGAACACAAATAACAAAGCTAGATATTAAGCAACCCTACAACAAGACTCAATGAACTTGGGCCACTCCGTTCCAAGTTTCACAATTTACGAACACTGTGTGTCAACAGTTATTGCACACAAGTTATTATTACGAATTACCACTAAACATACGCTTACGACACAGAGGTTACAGAACATTTGAGAAGAGAGGTGAAGCTCTAAGGTAGAATAAACAATACATATATATCTACATCGTTCGGGGTTATATACAGGGGAGAGGCGCGCCTAGGAGCAGCAGGCGCGGGCGGGGGGCGCGCGCGAGGGCCGGCGCTCCACGGCGATACGCGCGTGGTCGGCGTCGGCCTCGCGCCCCGCCGCCTTGTCCAGGATGGCCTCCGCCAGCTCCGAGAAGGCGCGGTCGATGTTGATGTTGGACTTGGCCGACGTCTCCATGAAGCGGATGCTGTGCTCGTGCGCGATCTGCGTATAAACAAACAACTTAGTATCATTTGAATTATTTATTCCGGCGTCGGTTGACTATGCCTTATGTTTTAAAGAAAAACAGTCAAACAAAGTATGTAAGGAAGACATCATCCTTGTTTGTTGAGTGGAATAATGAAGTCATCATATGAGTCTGCTGGAACTCAAAATAATCATTCTAAAACTACTAATCTTTTTAATTATATAAATGTTCACAAACATCGATCTTCTAAGGTATTAATTACATCTTCTTCCTGGCTATTAATTTTAATCAAATCTTTAATTTAATCAAAATTAATTACATCATGGTTCCTTAATATAATGAAGAGTATTAATGGGGGGTATTTTTTTATTAATCAAAAAAATATGTATTAATTTTACAATATGAAAAACTGTTATGGAAAAT
>DWNA01002577.1:0-11454 GCA_018249835.1 Heliconius besckei
TGTAAAACTGTTATGTAAACGAGTAATAAGACATTGTAGAATATAAGTGTGACTTTTATTTAAACATCTCTGTTGCTATAACGCCCACAAATGAATAGTGATAGCCAAGACCGCTTTGAGGCCCCTTTTGATGCTTCTACATATATATATATATTTGGTTGAACTTCGAGGACGCATTCAGGTCGTTTCCTCAAGTGGGGATCGAACCCACAACCAGTCGATTTTTCATTCACACTTTATGCCCCTGCGCCACGACTGGCCTCACAGTATATTCAATACATTAATTAAATAGGTTTATATTTACAACATTCACATTATTGAGACACTGTTCGGATTAGCAGAGATAAACGCCGTATCATTTCGTGATATATAAAAGTAATAAGAATATTTATAGTGGCCAGTCGTGGAGCAGGGACACAAGCTGTGGTTGTGAGTTCAATTTCCACTCGAGGAAATTAAATATTTAATATTTCTTCTTTTTTCATATTCTCTAGTATCGAGAAAGAAAGTGTTTCTATGGGGGTGGAGTATCCATAATACTAGGTTACCAGGTCCCCCCTGCCTACCCTACTACGTGCAGGATACCATATTTCCTTATGTTGTTTACACACATGACCTTATAACATCTAATAAAACTTGCCTCAACGACGTTGATCTAATTTGTCTGGATTGTCGCATATGACACGTTTCACTCTTTATTTCAGGATATTTTCTGTATAATATCTTTATATAATTATTTTCTTTACAAATAAATTACTTGGCGATAAGTTCCGCTTAAATCCTTAATTTCTTTCACGCTCAATAATCAGAACAAATAATATCAATTGTTATAATATACATTTACATTTCCCTGCTCTGGTAAATACAGCTCGGCGTTAAGTTTCTCAACTCGGTACACAATATCTCTAAAATTAAACAGCAAATGTGCTGCCTGTCTTGTCTATCTTGCTATTTGTTAAAAACGTGAAGCTGTTATCTCAACTCAAAAATGGAGAACTGGGTATCCTGACACAAGGTTCTCTCTATTTACGCTACCCTTAGTAGTCCTTAACTCGAAATTGAATCTACGACCACCGCAACGACTAAACGAAAAAACCAAAAGAATTGACTTTTAGCTTACGTTTTGTTTCTTTAATTCACTCATTTACTTATAAAAACTTTTGCCACCCTCATTATTTCCCGCATCGGTATTCTACAATGAAATTTTGTACCGTCCGTTCGTTAGCCGTACATAAGGCCCAGGGCACCAATTTGTCCGTCTAACCCAATTACGTTCCGAAACGAGCTCTATTTATATTGTACTAGTTATACACTGGTGTGATTTTGTTTAAATGAGATTTCTGATATCATCTGTCATGGTGGGGTGATCTCCGGAAGTTTTTTTTTCGGCTTCACGCTGTATACCGTACATATCATAGGGAACATGGGAATTTAGTGCTAAGACATTCCTTTCCCAAATTTTGCCCCATTTTCACTGTGAGTGTAGTGCGCCGTTGCGTCAAGACAGCCTCTACTCATATATACAAGCAAATATGTGCTTAAAACAACATTTTAATTCTAAAAAGTTATTAGACAAAAGAAAGGCATTCTCTTATTAATGAAACCCTTTCTGTGTTTATACAGATCTTTTTTATACAAATGAGGGCCTAGTAGCACAGTGGGAATAACTGACTGAAAACACGACAGCTTCAAATCCCACTGGAACATGGAAACCTAGTTTTCAAACGTTCCGTTCCACTCCACTTTCCGCCGAATTCTTAAAGCATAGCTTGATGAGTGATGAAACTCAATTTCGCGCTTTGCCTCGTTACCGATTCCTCAAATGGGAATCGAACTCACCACTGTCACGCTTACAGTCACCCCCTGTCAAGGACAAGTATTAGAAGTCTAAGTTAGACACTTACAGCCTATACTCGACAACTGAGCGATGGAATGAATAGCATTTTCCAAAGCTGCCGGCGAACGCCAGTGCTAGCGAACTTTTGCAGACGCATCGGGTTTTATACATAAATCATTGTGAACAATCGGATGCCGTTGAGTGGTTTTGGGGTCACACGGAGTGGGTTTACGGTTTTTTTTAATTCTTTTAGGTGTAGAAAAACATTAAATGTATAGACCTAAGTATAATCATTAATTATATGAGTGTTTATACGTATGTATTTATTTATGTAAAAATAAAAAAATATGAATATGAATTTAAAAAATGGCTTTAATTCACTGTAATAGATAAACTAAGATAATTGATTTTCACCATATTTACACTGGATTAATTGCGTGAATAAGATAGCATGACATGCTTCTGTTAATTTACATGATTATAATATCAAACTACCCCCAAAAAATTCTTTATTACATTCTTACGGAATGAGTTGACGGCAACGGGAACGAGTGGGATTATCTATTTTATTAAAGTTCTTCTTGGCGAATTATTGGCAAATACTACTATCATAAGGGACCGTCGTGGATGGAGCACAAACGTGACGGATGAAAAACGCGGCGTTGAGTCCCGCCTAGAAGAAGGCAAAAAAGACAACTCTCGTTATATAAGACTATATCTACGCAATAATACTTAGATCAAATTATACTTAAGAAAAAAATATTTTCAATATATAAGTATTTGACTTAAGCAAAATGTTCTATTATTGAGATTCTTTTTGTTAGTCTAATAGGTGTAATATTGAATTGTTTGCAATCATTGAATTTCGTACAAAATTTCTCCGTACTCCGTATGTTTTCCAAATTATTTAAAATCAAAGTTAGTTTAGGTTTTTATCGAGATAATGGCACATTCCTATCATTTTACTATAAAAAACTTTTCTTTATATTCCATTAAAAGCTACGTTTAATATTCAGTTTAGTTAGTTGATAAAATGTCTGAATCAGATAACATAATGCCACGAACAAATGTTAAATTTATTTATTTGCTTCTTTATCAAGGTTAACTAAAATATTTGATTAATTTTTGATTGTATAACAATTCATGAGGCCGTGGCGGTGCAGGGGCACGAGCGTGCAAAAATAAACGCGGCGACGGTGGTGGGTTCGATTCCCACTAAGGGAAATGAAATAGAACTTAAATAATTTTTAACAGAAAGAAAAACCGACCTCAAACAACAAACTAAAACGTAAAAAATAATTTTACAAAGATTTTATAATTTTGAAGTTGGTGCCAAGTAAAACAAATAGGCTTTGTAAATTGAAGTATCTGTAAGTAAATATTGTAGTAAGGATATTGTAGCATTAGCTTGACTAGAGCGTACAGAACCCCAAACCCTACGCATCTACTGTCATCAACCTCTCCATACATGCTCCGGGGGTTCTCCGTGCTTCTTACGCGATCTTCCTCCAGTGTCTTTGATACTTCGTTTTCGAATAGCAACCCAGGTACTCCCCCTAACTCCCTTACCGCTCACTTTTCCTTCAAAAACCTGCAAAATTAATATGTGAAATATCAAAAACTAAAATAAAACATAATCTAGAAATAACATAATCCTAATAAGCCCACGCACCCGTGTGTATGTATCATCGCGTCAAACTAATTAACTCGCGATAGGCGAGCGGCGGTATGCTAACGAGCATCCTCGCTATTGGCCAATTACTCATTTGATGACACATCTAGATACAACTCGGTTATTTATTGCATTCGAATAGCTTGATTTCATTTACATCTGCAAATAGCTTTTAATCGATTTTGTATGTATCGATTTTATGATTTGTGTGTGCGAATGTACATATATAGCGCATAATTAATTATGTTTACTTATATTCTGTTTAATAGCAGGCAATAAAAAAATAACCAAACATTTTATTATAGTATCATCATAGGAATTGTCTTCATGAGAACGGAGTGTCTCAACACTAGGTGTCCATGTTTCCTCTACCTACCCTCTGTCCTCTGCGGGATTAAGCGTGGTGGTGAAAGTTGGAACCCAATGCTTGACTTCATATAAGAATGAGAAAATTATAATAGTCTTTTGTACCTTCTTATATATATTTATTCTTCCACGTGACAAGCTTGGCTGGTATACAATGACTTTTAGCTTTAACTGCGTTTTTTATACGTTTTTGTATGAAATTATGTGCAATAAAGATACTAACATTAAATATTATTCCAAGAGCGTAATTAACATGAAAACGTTTCCTTTGTATACCGATAGCGTCGACCATAGAACTAATGAATGTTATTAGTAACTACTAGACTAGACTACTACAAAATTATTATTGTTTTTACATTTTTATTTTATTATAGTTCGCCGCCTCTATTAGAAAAACGTATTGTTAATATGCTCCAGCCTCAACTTTCCACACATTTTTCATTGGGTGGTTGAGTGTTTAGCGGAACTCAACGCCATGCGTTGCCACGTTCACTTAAATAAAAAAATAACTTAAATTTAATAATCCCATTTATCATCATTGCCAAGAGTGCCAATCAAATGCCAAGCACAAAAATGAGATATTAGCCAGAAAAACTGATTTGGATAGTAACTACTTAAGAAAATGCACTGTATCAACCATGCCCCACTTAATATAACATCTTACATTTCCCAACTGGCGTACGTCCAGGATTCTTGTTAACCTAGAACTGCCATCCCTGATACTCATTAAGAACAAATCGATACTGAGTTTAGAGCTTAGTTTAGCAATTGATGGATAATTTGACTTGAAATACAGTAATATCCTGACTTCGGGCGACTGGTTATCAGTATATAATAAAGATATAATACTAGCTATATAATTTTAGCTTTTGCCAAATTTCATAATTGGAGGTCTACGGGAAGGAATAATATTACGCGTCGAATTTCATACAAAATTACATTTAAATACTTCCATTTCAGACAAAACCGGATAAATTCATCTAGTTTATTTCTGAACTACTAAATTAGTATCGCAGGCTCCACCTAAGTTACGCCTCCACTGAAAGCATCTGAAACTGAAAGGCATGAATCAATAAATTTGCTAAATCCAAAACTTGTGCTTGTTTGTGCAGCTGTGCACTTCGACTACAATGCACTTGCACCCTAATTGGAAGTAGATAATAGTTATTTCTGTTTCTATTTCTGTTTGAACTGCATCTGATGCGGTATACTGAACGTAAATTGCAATGGATGACCCAATTATGAATGAGTGTTACGTTTGTTTTGGACGGGTCTGTACTTTGTAGTGTAACGTATGTTGAATTATGTTTTGTTTTATTACAACTTTGGGAAGATAATTGGGTATTTGTAATATGTGATATATATTTTTTTAATTTTATGTATTCTTGATAGGATAAGCAGAAAGAACGTAGTGTTAAGATACTCCGTTTCCGGGATCATTAAAGATATGTGAAGAAAATTGGCTGGGTCTTAACTCTTAACACATAACTAACATAAATTAACTTAACACTAGGTGATATCTTAACACAAGGTTCCCTCTGCCCACCGCTATATTGGGAGTACAGCGTGAATATAAAAAAAATAATACATTTAACAGCGTAATACAATTAAAATAATAAACAAATATATTATATTAAACAAGAAGTGTAAGTCTCGCGTACTAAACGGATTGGTTTTGCCCGTTATTTAATTCTTTTGAAAAGTTTTAATGAGGCGCGCTCAGAGTTCTCAGTTTTACCCGGTTTTTGTGTTGGATATTTCATGAATGTACCTCCTTGCTGTAAATATGAGAGAATTTTCAAGATGTTGCTTCTTTCATGCTGTATCCTGTATATAGCGGGGTAGAGAGTGGGAACCTAGTGTTAAAACACCCCGATCGCAAACATCGCCCTATTTTCGAGAAAATTCGTTGTTAATGCCAAAATTTTCTCGCTTTATCTAATTACCAGAGTAAAGAAATAAAAACATTGCATTTCCCCATGTATGTATTGAACCCACAACCGTCGTGTTGTGAAGCATTATGCCGCTGCACCACGACAGCGTATGGACATGTGACTTCCCAAACGAGGTGAGATCATATTTAATATTCTTATATTTTCACTCTGGTATCGAAGCAAAGCGGCGCTTGAGCGGCGTTCAGTTCCACCACTCAACACGTAATGCTTCGAAAGTCTTAAAAGGGAACAGAGAGTCTCTCTGCTTACCCTGCTGTATACAGAACACAATGTTAAGTAAAAAAAAATATATTTATGTATGTATTAAACGTATGGTTAAAGTGACATAGCTCTCTACCTTCTTTTCTTGTTCCTTAAATATAGATCATCAGAATAATGTACTTGTTGAATTTAAGAAAATTCTACAAATAATTTCAATTTAAAGATCAATTAACTGAATCCGGCAAAAGTTTCAGAATATATTAACGAACGTTTAAAGAAATTATCGCAGTAAGAAATTGTGAAGAAAATTTTTACTTTTCAAAATTTTTGCATATTTTCTTTAAAACTTTTTGTTTTTAGGATTTCGTATCTTAAAAGGTAAAAACGGAACCCTTATAGGATCACTTCGTTGTCCGTCTGTTCGTCTGTCAAAACTATTTATCTCGAGATCGCTTGAAACTAATATTAATATCAAATATTTAGATCTATAGTCCATATTAAAAAACAATTCGGCGGAAAGTGGGCAACGGAGTTTTCAAACACTACGTTTTCTCAGCTTACCTTCCTGCATGTGGAATAAAGCGTGAAACGATTTAAGACTTAATGACACAAACCCACCGCTACTCTGTATGAAATGTCTCCAAATTTGTCATATAGCAAAAAACTAAGTGTCTTAACACTACCATCTCTCTTTCTACAGAAATAAATAGGCACAAAACTGCTAAGCATAAAAAACAATATTAAAGGTCATAACTCCGCCCTCGGGACGATGTAACGTTATTAAAAATGCTTAAAAAAATTCGATAAACACAGGTACTTTACAACTTTTACAATCAAGACCGACTTTGTAGGGAGATTTATTAAAAGGGGATATTTAGCTTATAATTTTTGTTCTGGAAAAAAACTTTTAAGGAAAATAATAGGGCTCTATATTTAGTTATACCGTGTAAGTCTAACTTGAACGCGTAGTGGAAGTTCGTGGAGTAATATGTGCTTATAATTACCAAAGTTAACCTGCACCGAAGTAGCGTTATATTAGAAATTACCTTAGTTTTTCTTGTGGAATTTTAATTAAGTCTTTATTAATTAAACCATGGAAGTCAACGCCGTGTTGTCTTCAATAATTTCAATATTATAAACATTAATCCGAGTGGGTCTTTGAATAATACGTAAATTAATCAATTCTAAATATATGGATATAGTTATAATTTTATACTGTCAATGCTTAACTTGGATTTGCAACAAAATGGTAATAAGTTCAAATATTATAGAAAATTAATATTCGGATAATCAGATACGCGGCGTTAAGCTCGCCACTCAACGCGCAGTAGTAAATAAATAATTTGGACAGAGAGTGTAAAATGGGAGGTTAACACTATGTTCTCTCTGCCTATGTGCCGGGGCTATATACTCGATGCACTGTATTTAGCCTTAGCACATAATTAAATAAGAAGGAGAAGACTTCGTAGTAGGTAATCTTTGATAGAGTGATCCTATAAGAGTTCCATTTTCCTTTTAAGGTACGGAATTCTAAAAAAAATATGTTAGCAAGTATCTATGATGCACATCGTATAAATTAAATTTAAAACGAAATAGAAGTAAAAATGTATAAAAATTCCTTACGTGCCCACGTGAAAGCCCCGAGGTGGTAATTAAAACATCGACGCGTTATTTTGCAGACCTTGGGTGTAGGGCATGCATGGAAGGATACGAGAGCCTTTGTGAAGACAAAACATAATATTAAAATCTTAATATTTAATGTAAGTATATTTATATTAAGAAAATATTTTCATGTGGTGGTGAATTTATATTATTTAAATTATCCGTATACAGTAACTGTTGTCAGGCAGAGGGAACCTAGTGTTAAGACACTCCGCTCCCCATTTTCCGCTGAATTTTGCAGGCGTTGCGTGTTAAGTGGCGAAATTCAACGACGTACTTTCCCCGTTATCAGAGCCAGGAAATGAAAATATCTTTCGTTTCCTCGAGTGGGAATCGAACTTTCAACCGTCGTGTTTACAGTTGCAGCCATGTGCCCCTGCCACGACGCCTTCAACAACAAATACTTCATTAAAATATAATAACAACATAAGTTCGGAATAGAACTCGCGATCACTTCCGAAGTATTTTATGAAACCAGAGCATGCACTCGAGGCGGCTGTTAAAACTTGTGTATTACAAAACCTCACTTTGCATACAAAATACATATTTAACAAAGTTTACAGCGATAAGATCAAACTTAGTCCAAGTATTGAGGAACACTTACATAACCATCCTATCCTAGATTTATTAACAACAACCTGACTATATTCTGGGAAATTTTGCTTAAAATACCAATAGCAGTTGCCCGCTGTATCCCGCATATAGCAGGGAAAGTAACGTTAAGACGGTATGTCCTTCACTTTTTGCAAAGTTTGCGTGTGAAATGGTCGAACGTCGATTACGAGGCATAGTTCGGTGTTGAGTTCATCCACTCAACTCGCAATTCCTGTAAACAGAAATAAATAATTCCCCCGAATTGGGATCGAACCCACACCCATTTCGCTTACATTCAAACACTATCCCATTACCCCTCTACACATAATCAACTATTGAAGAAGAAATATTTTTTTACAATTACTTTTTAAATTTAAAGCCGATCTAACAATAAATTTCAGAAGATAGTTGCCGGATGAAGACATTAAGGCAACCTGCGCCGCCTGCTAATGAGCGCTCGTGTGAAACTGCCTTAGTTGGATACGATGTAAGCCTTTACATGGGGTCACTTTAAATTTAAAGTCGCTATAAAATTAACTTTAAAATCTTTTACTGTTGTTTATACTTAGATATACGAGTATGTTTGTTTCTATCCTATATATTAGGATTAGTAAGTACTCAATCGTTGTGTAATTTGAAAGTATAAAAGTTTAATTAATTTCCTTGATATCACACGGCGTTGAGTTTCGCAATCTTACAGAAAAAATTGTATATTAAAATTATGTTTTCTTATCAAACATTTAAAGTAAATTCTTCCTTCTTCATTTCTTCCTTACGTCCAGTTAACAAATATATCCACACAAATATGCAAAGACAAAATAAAGAAAAACACAACGAAGAAAAAGAAAAAACTTAAAAATAACGCCAAGTCTAAACCTTACAAATTACAAACTTTTACTTTTACGAATCCCCCAAAAAAAACCGAATTAATTTCGTCGGCCCCAATAAGTTCACTTAGCAGGTTTTAAATCAAATAACGTTGATTGATTTATCGCCTCCCCGCTACTCGAATGGGAGTTTTTAAACATCTTGTTTTTTAGGAAAACAAATATCTTCATAAATTTCTACATAATCTATGAATATTTTATACTTTTGGCTTCAATTTCTTATAATATACAATATCTGGTTTCTGAACGCGAAGGTTGTGGGTTCGATGTCAGTCGTGGTAAATAATTATTTTCACGTCCTCGCTTTGATAAGAAGACAAGGCATGACCTTGAGCACCAATACTCAATAGGCAATATCTTGAAAATTTGGGTGCAAATTAATATATATCAGTGACAGTGGAGACTGGGGTCAGGGAGGTTTCTCTCTGCGTAGAGTAGGCAGAGAGAAGCCTCTCTGTACAAGAAAAAATTGCGTGAAATGTTTAGACATTTCGCATTTTTGTAGTTTTGGTCTGTCCTGTCCTATTCTGTTCTTAAGTAATCATATTAAGCATAATCTTGAACATTTTGGACTTCTTTTTTGATAATGGTGCCGAGTAAATGAGAATAAAAGAGCGAGAAAATAAAATCAATTAATACCCTCCAGTGGGAATCGAACTGACAACGTTCGCGTTTACATAAACGCCCACAAGGATCCCAATATGTTTTTAATATAATAGAAAATAATAAAATAAGTTTCTTATTGTAGAGACGACACTACTTGTATACACGTACGAGTACTTCGGAGAAGTTGGGCTAAGAGCTCTATTGTCCTATGCAAATGATAGGCTAAGGAAGTGTTCAGCTCGCTCTTGATGAAGCAATTAGTATGGCCATGCGTCCTAGTTAACTAATTTCACTGTTATTTAGTATGGTTAACAGTTTAAAGGGCTGCTCGAGAGTTTTAAATATTGAAGGGTAGAGTTTTAAATATAAGTAATACCATTAAGTAATTTTTTTTTCAGCTTCACGATATATCACGTACACAGCAGGGTACGTAGAGGGAACCTAGTGTTAAGACACTCCGTTCTCCACTTTTTAATCTGGAGGCATTGTTTAGAGGCGGAACTCAACGCCGCGCTTTGCCTCGGCACCAGAGGAATTTCATCAATGGAAACATACATTTAAATAAATATTTCATCTCCTCGAATGGGGATCGAACCCACAACCAGTCGGTTTTACAGTCACACTTTGTGGCCCTGCGCCACGACTGGCCACAATACGAAGTGATCAATACGAAGAACTGAAGGAAGAAAAACAATCAACAGAGCATGTCATATAGAGTGTGTTCAAAGAAAGTTTTTTTATTATTCGTTTCTAAAATAATCTAAAGTGGGTGAAAAACAGAATGCCTTAACACTAGGTTCCTTTTGCCTACTCTAGTATTAGCGAGATACAGCGTAAAACTAATACACTAACATGAAAATATTCAAAATTGAATCATGTTTATTTTAAATATAATAATTATTTTTTGTAACCGCTGTGCGTAGAAACGTGGAATTTGGACAGATGTTTACTTTCATAATCTGGACATCCACTAAGAAGGGATTTTGAAAAATTTGAATCCTAAAGGAGAGAAATAGGGGTTAAAAGTTTGTATGGAAAAAAAAATTAATCAGCACCGATTTTTATAAAATTTGAAATTTAGATTTTTAAAAGTATTTAATTGAACACGTGTTTCATCGTTTTCTATAATTCTCCCCCTAAGGGTGCAAATAAGGGGTTGAAAGTTTGTATAGTTTTTTTTTTAAATCGGCACCAATTACTATAAAAATTGAAATTCAGACTCTTAAAAGTATTTAATTGGACACATGTATCATGGTTTTGCAGAATTCTTCCCCTAAGGGTGCAATTAAGGGGTTGAAAGTTTGTATGGAAAAATCTTTCAATCGCCACCGATTTTTACAAAATTTGAAATTTAGACTCTTAAAAATATTTCATTGAACACATGTTTCATGGCTTATTAGAATTCACCCCTAAATAAGCTAGCGAAGCTGCGCGCGTCCGCTAGTAAATATATAAAACTTATGAAACAAAATGTATGTTAATATTTTCAGTAAATATAATCCCATCAAAAACATAAATGTAAAATGAAAGCCAAGTTCAGTAATAAGACATATGCTTTCAGCGATAAAAGAAGTGAGATGTAAATGTATGCCAAGTTCAATGGTCAGTCCTGAAATTTATTTTTAACAATATAAAATATTTTATAACAACTGAAAATGCCCATTCTTCTTACAA
>DWNA01002578.1:0-11451 GCA_018249835.1 Heliconius besckei
ATAATAAGAAGTTAGTCCTATACAACATTATTTAAAATGTGCGTAATCAATATTTTCATTTTATTAGTCAAAAATATATGTAAATGTAAATTTATATTAATACACACTAAATCTCTCGTTAGCTATAATTATAATCCTGTTCTGGTATCTTAAGAGGGCTTCTCTTTCAGCTTTGTTTATAACTTCTGTTTTCAAAGCTCTTTTACTTTGTACGTATTCATTTCTGTAAAATGAATATGCAAGACATTCAGTATTGTCTTTTGGAGAGCGGCCAACGGTTCGCGACTCGGTGATATTTTTTAAATTCAATTTCGGTGGAGCCACAGGGCTCTATACAGTCGGCTTAATGTGCACCTGGTGAACGTTTAAATGAGATACGGTCCAACTACCCTCATATTTATATTTCTATGAGTATCAAACTTAATCGGTTGCATTACATTTTTCATAAATAAGCTCTATATTCATATAAATATTTATATTTAGTAAATTAGAAAGCTTATTTTACTTACGAATAAGATATTTCGCGAAGGATTTTGTCGTAAAACAAGTAGCTTTCCGTTATTTACCTTGTAAAATTGTGGTAGCTAGAGCTCGAGGGTGGCACGAGAAATATATAAAAATGATAATTTTCTCTCGTTTTTCTTGCATGTTAAATAAATAAAATTAAGTATCCCGAGCTAGTTTTAAGACCCCGTTTATACTTATTTGAAAGGATAACAAAAAAATGTAAATCCACTATGAGAAAAAAAGACAAAAAATATTTTCAGTTTTTGCCTTATTCTAAGAATTTCTAACGCAACACTGTCTATAAATCTAACTCAGAAAGACAAAAATACTAAATTAAGATTTTTTCGACTGGAAATCGAACACACAACCACTTGGTAGAATGGTTTATATTGAAATTAGCGCTTTACTTTTTAAAAATAAAATTTTATACTAACATCATATTTCAAAATTTATATACATAGGATTATTATGAATCCTGTGAGACGCTGAAGTCGTCGCACCCTGAAAGCCGCGTTAATTACGACTTTTCTCGCAGGGTCTGGTTGAAAAATAAATAAACTATCTCTGGCCTTTATTACATAGTTTAATTTACTTTAATCCACAGCAGGTAAACGAGTTTATAGAAGTTCCGTTGTTCTCATTACGGCGGTCCCAACAGCTGAATGATACTTGCAATTGAAATTTACGTCGCACTATTTCTGGATTTATGATATTTTTTAATTATGTACTTTTTTTATTCGTTTGTTTTTTTTTTCGTTCTGAGAACTATGTAATATGGCGATATAATTTGCTTTTTAGGTATACAAAATTGAACGTAACGGGATTTGAACCCGCGCCTTTCCTAAGTGTAGAATAACACTTTAAAAATGATAAATTGATTTGTTTTATTTGTAAAAATAATTCACCAATATGGTGGTGGGGTTTTTACCACAAAATTCATGATTCATCAATCCACTCGCGTGACGTATTTCTTAAATGTTATAAATAAATAAACAAATTTGGGTTCTAATACTGATAATTTTATAAATATATTAGAGAGTAATATAGATTTTTATATTATTTAATTAATCAATAAGTTATTTGTTATTTTAGAATTTTCAATATAAATTAGATTTCGTAATAAATCATATAATAAGGTGCCTATCACCTATTAGCATGTTAAGGCAAATTCAATTAAAGGACCCTTTGTTTATTTTGTATACATTTTCAAATTGGATATTGAATTCCGTTGAGAATATAATGTAATAAGCATTTGACACAGTAAAGTTGTAAATCTATATAAAACGAACTTTCCCGTTAGAATGATTGACTGACATATCAAAGACCAGTCCAAACTGCTACCTGAAACTTCAAGTTTTGATATTACATAGATTTTCTTCAGAAAGCGTTGCTTTAGGCACAATTTTAATTAAAAGAATTAAAAAAATATATTAGAATTAGTATGATTTTTTCATTCTTCTATAGGCAGTAATTGTTACCAAAATTATAATACTTTACATGAACGACTTGCAAATGAAAAGTATTTGTATTATAAAATCGTTTTATTTAGTATTTAGTATAAAAGAAAAGTGTTTATAGATTTGATCCATTCACTTCTATCAAATTATATTGTCATTGAAATCGGCGAAATGGTTTTTATTGAAAGGTTTACATTCAATCTGGAGAAGCATTTTCTCCCTAACTTTCATACACCATTTATTCTGGGGTTCTGTTTGCGTTTCACTCGAATACCGAGCCCGTTCGTGTAGAAAGTTTATTTACCTGTCGCTTCATATGAGCTCACTGATAACAGCTAATTTTCATATGGAACTCTATTTTTACAATTTTTATTTTTGGAATATAAATATTTTTCAATACAACTATATAATTTTATGCACCTTCTAATCTGTGTGATGCAGAATCACTGAAAAAGTTAAATTAAACATCATTAATAGTAGTTAATAATAGAAAACTAAAAAACAATTGATTAATATCTATAATGGATATACTTAATTTTTTCCTATTAAGTAGAGATCGGAGTGTCTTAACATTCAGTTTACTGCGGGAGGTGGGTAATAAGAAAAAACAACATACCTATATTTTTATTACCACATGTATTTATTTACATGTATTTACACAAAATGTATTTATCCACTGTTTTATAGGATTTTACAATAAAAAAATAGAATTTAGTGTAATAGTAATAGATATTTACCTAATCGGAGTAGTTTCTAGCCTGTAACTAATTTAATAAGACAATAATAAAAAATAAAATAATAACAACAATCAAGGGACCTTCCGAGAATCGTATTTCATAGATATGCCTAAACATCTTTTAGTTATTGTAAATTCTATTGTACGACAGTTTATCTATGTACAGAATAATGTTCTCTATTACTAACGAAATAGTGATCTATAATCCAAAGTAAAACAATCTTAAGGCTTTGCAATCGAACGGCGGCAATCTCTCGACCCTATCGAGACCACTTGATCGGGATCTTCATCTGAAATCACTTTGAGACAACAACATTACAACAATGGACGAGTTTCGAGAATTTGCTAAATTTTATTTATAAATGGACTTTAGGCTTTGTTCGGGTTTTTCATTTGAACTTTACTTATTGATATAATTTAATTAATTAATAAGGTATATACTATAAATTAATTAATTAGGTATATAATATAATTTTATTAGTTACATACTATAATTAATCGAAGCTTTAAAATATTGCTCATTGTTCCGGGCGCAATGTAATATTAAAATCAAATTTAAAATGTGAATTCATACAAAATGCTGTGAAAATCGACTTAAATTGAATACTTGATTTTTACTGTACTAGAAGGGACTACCGACCTGGTTATTTGATATTAATTTTAATTTAATACCTCTACGCGTTCCCAAGATAAATTGTTTGACAGACGGACTGACGGACTTCAAAGTAATCCTATAAGGATTGCGTTTTTTCCGTTTCCCTAAAAATAATCAGGTACACGTTGATAAATCATTAAAATATAAAAGTCAGTATTCATTAACTCCGCCATATCTATGTCAAGGCATTATCATTATCGACTTTAATTCTATATCAGATACTATGAAATTATAATGATGTTCTTAATATGTTATACAAATATGCGACAAGCTTTCATGTGCTATTATATTTTTATATTTAGAATTTAAAAAAAGAATATGAGATACTTCTTCATTTTTTACCATTTTCTTGCCAATTCATTTCTTAGTCTCCAGATATTCAATTCTATTGAAATAATAATATCCACAAGTTTTTTATACTTTAACGTTGTGCTTACCTATAAAACCCTTAAAGTGGAAGCAAAATTAAATGTCAATCAAATGCCACGAGATCTTTTGTTTGCTGAATGCTACAAAATGGAATTTTGGAATTACATCAGCTTCTGTATTTATTCAGTTTCGTATAATCCTTATTTATTTTACATGAGGTCTTAAAATATTCTACAGATGTTTATAAAAAAAATGTAATAATATCTTAAATAAGTTAATTATTTTTCCAATAATAATATAATGTTTTATAATGTATAGATATAGATAAAACAGAATAGATAATATTTTCAATCTACAAAACAGTGTAATGACCCCCGGGAATGAATACCAGTCGAGGTTTACTTAGGATCTAAAGTTCTCCAACCATAAATCCCTTGCTCCAATTATTTGTTCTCTACCCTCAGATGTCAAATAGTAACTCGCAATAAAGTGTAAAGGAAGGCAAAAATAAAATTAACAACTTAATCCGACCAGAACTTTTAAAGTTCACACAAAAGAATTTTTGCTAAGAATTTGTACCATGTCGAATTCATTGTATTATATTTTTCTGAATACTTTTCTTTTTATTTTTGTACGATAATGGTAATTCTTTGAGGTTATTTATTTTTCTTTATACAATACATATTTTGGATATATTTAACAAAATAATAAAAAAACAATTTTTGTAAGTTTACCGTATTTATATTTACATAATAGAATATTTTAATAATATAAGTGGTATTGAGACCATCATATTTATTTAGTGTTATTGGAAAACGGTCGATGTTACTGTCGTGTGTAATAGTACTTAATCAAAACTTCAATTAAATTTCCATACAGCATTTCGTCATACAGCCTCGCTGGGAAGACTGCATAGATGTAAGCTTACATATGTTGTTTATGTCCTGTTGACGTACAAAATAGCATATTTTTAAAAAGAAAGAAAAAATGAATGATATAATTACTATTTCAGAAATAAAATATTCAATATGATATATGAATATTCAGGCCTATTACTATATTTCCCTGAGTGGGTATTAAATCCCCACCTGTCGTGTCCACATTGGCACGCTTGTGGCCTAGCGCTATGATTAGCCTCAATTATAGAAATTAAATTTCTAGAATCGAAATAGAATCTGTTCCCTATAGTAATCTCTCTTATAACGAGGCCGGCATAGAATTCCGCCACTCAACACACAATGCCCCCAGAACTCGGCGGAAAGTGGGTAACGGAAGTGTCTTAATGGCCACAGTGTCTTGACACTGGCATAAAAAAATTGCAAATTAAAAAAAAGAAATCTTATAATGAACTTTACTTAACACAGTGTATATAAGTACTAAGTAGCCTCCACTTAAAGCAATTATTAATTTTCATTTCCCAGTTCTGGTACGACAGAGCACGGCGTTGAGTTCCTCCTTCCACGCACTGTCCTAAAAAAACAATAACAACTCCATGACGTTTTGAGAAAGAAGGAAAATCTTGTAAAGAAAATCAACAACAATATTTTTGTACAATCTATATTTGCATTTTATAAGAGGATGAGAAAAAAGATTTACATTAATAGTTTTGCTGTTACGTGTGAAAATATAGTAGGTAAGTGAAAATATGTATCTTGCTTCACGTTGGGGGGCTCAGTCCGTAATCCGTCGTCTGTTCTTGGATCGAGAGTCCTAAGTAAACCACTCGTCACGGCGAGTGTTTACACTTGAACCAGTACATCGACAGGAACCTTACATAAATTGTATTTAACTCCTTTACCTGTATTTTGCTTAAATCTCTATCTTTTTGCTGCAAAAAAACAATTCAGCTTCACGCTGTAGCAGGGAAGTCAGAGGGAACCTAGTGATGAGATATCCCGTTCCCCACTTTCCGCCGAACTGTGGAGGCATTGCCTGTTGATTGGAACTCAACGCCGCGCTTTGCGACATCAGAGCAAAGAAAATAGAAATATAAAATTCGTTAAATTATTCAGTCCCTCGAGTGAGGATCGAACCCACAACTAGTGGCTATCACAGGCACCCCCTGCCCCTGCGCCACGACTGATCTCAACCAACCTATGTACCTTACATAAATTGTATCTACCTTCTGCTAACATGTCTTTTGCTGAAATATCTACCTTTTTGCTGTGATTTTAACAATATTAGTAGTAAATGATAGGTGATCCAATTTGTAATACCACTATCAACGATTGAAGCTCCTAAGCAAACCCCTCGACGCGTCAAGTGCCTGAGCCAACATCATTGGAGCGTGAAGAGATTGTCTGTATTGTGCTTACTCTTGATCACCTGCCAAGTCTCTTATTTTATTACAAGTCAGTAATTTAGTTACAAATGGAGTAGCAATAGTTACCTTTTACTTGGATTTTTTTTAAGCTTTACGCTACATTTCACACATAGCAGGGTAAGGAAGTTAGTGTTAAGACACTCCGTTCTCATTAAGAAATTTCTGATCCCCTTTTTTTCTTCGAATTTTTAAGGTACTGGGTGTTGCGTGACAGAACTCAACGCTGCGCTTTGTCTCGTCACCACATAGAATAATTAAAATGTTAAATAATTCATTTTCTCGAGTGGGAATCGAACCCACTATCTGCCGCGCATTTTGTTCAGCTTCATGTTTTATCCCGGTTGGGTGGTAAGGTCTTGATACAAGAGCAACGAAATGAAAATAATAATTTATTCCCACTTGTGGGAATCGAGCTCAAAACTGTAGTTTTGACAATCAAAAGCTGCGCTGATTCGCCTTCTACTCAATTTCAATGAGGTATGTTTAGTGAACTATGTTTTTTCTTTAATAATTGTTATTGCCAGTTCGCAATAAGGCTTCTTCCAGACGAACGATGTAGGTACAATATTACATTATTTCTGACCGCGATACCGACTACGAATATTTTATCAACAAATTGGTTTGTAAATTATCGTTTTTGTGGCTTCCCACTCTAGATGTTATAATTAATGAAATTTCTCTATTGTTGGAAACGTTGGAACGAGCATCAATTTTGAGCAAGGTATCATTCTTTAAACAAAATACAGTTAAAAAATAAGTATCATATTCTTTCTTAAGTACAACATGTCTTTTTAGTTTTTACTATTTGTTGTGTTTAACAATAGTGCAACAATCTATTTCTGGTATTTCGTGATATATCTAGAGGTACGTTAAAAATACAGACCTCTTTCGAAAAAATTATAATTTACAAAAAAATATAAGTGTATATAAGCACGACGGAGTCAAAAAATAATAATAGGATTATATTGGCATGACATAACAATTATATAAAAAAACCTTTAGAGACAGTTGAAAGTCCTGAAATTCCTGTCCTGGAAGTCCTGGATATTTATATGAATATATTTAAATGTTATAATTACAACTACTATTTTTAACTTTGTATTGTTACAGATAAATTCGTCTGCACGCATTTGAAACAGTGTCAATCAGTCAAGGATAATAAGGTAGATATTTTCATTATAAAATTAACATTTAGGTATAAGTATTTATTGTAAAAAATACAGATACTGGCCAGTAGTGACGCAAGGTTGAAAACGCAGCAGGTTTTAAGTTCAATTCCCACTCGGGAAAATTAAATATTTATTATTAACCGATTTCTGTAAGAAAAGGAGGTTAAACTAATGCTACAACAACCTTACTACAATATCTAATTACTAAGCCTGTTTGTTTTACTTGGCACCGACTTCAAAACTATAAAATCTTTGTTCTATCGTCTTTGTTTAACAAAAACAATAACCGACTTCTAAAATCGTTTTTAGAAGTCGGTTATTGTTTTTGTTAAAAATTTATTTATTTTTATTTCTTCACTCTGGTGTCGAGACAAAGCGCTTAGCATCGCCACTCAACACGCATTACCCCCAGAAATAGGAGAAAATGAGGAATTAGAGTGCCTAAACACTAGGTTCCCTCTGCCTAACCTGCTAAGTGTGGGATACAGCGTGAAGCTAAAAAATATGTACCTATCGTCACGTAATAGAGTACAAAATCCATTAATTTTCCTGAACACGGCCGTATTTTTCCTTCATAATCAGAGTAATGAAGCCGGCGTGTAACTGAATTATATCTGCTTCTGATATTTTTATAGATTAATCACTAAAGCTATACATTATTTTAATTGTTTCACATAAACATTTACTTATTAAGATTTACCAACTTTCAAAATGGACAGTATATAAAGAAAAAAATAATAAAATATTAGGTTTTTTTTTTATTTCTAACCTTAAGAATATTATATATAAATTGTCTTTTTCATATAAAATAAGTTTAAATTAGTTCGTTTCACGTGCCAAGGGTTGGCTTATATCTACATTAAGAAACTTTTAAGTCCAAATTACCCAAAATTAATTTAGTTATTAATAAACAAATTTAACTGATTTAAACGTACTTCTATTAGGAAATTTATTCGAAAGTTTATGTAAATAATTTTAAAATATTAATATGTTTGTATGTTGTCTATGTATAGCACACTATTTTTGCAACTAAGTCGCCCTATTACTTTAAAACAATTTTAGTAGTCTATTAATGATGAAACTGCAATTTGCTTACTTTTCCCTACTTTCTCTCACTAAATACAAAATTTAGCTTAGCTTACACTATTTCGATCTATGCAATAACCTATAGTTTAGGTTTACCACACCACAGCGAAGAAATAAAAATATAAATTTAAATAAATATTTCTTCGAATGGGAATCGAACCCACAACCAGTCACGTTTACAGTAACACTTTGTGCCCCTGTGACACGACTGGCCTCTCGACATATTTAAAACGACGTACATACTCGTATATAAAAGCTTAATTTTAAACGCAATGAGCTCAAAGCCTTGGCATCTGAGGTCATTGATTACAATAGGTACGATGACAGATTTTGAGAAACTCTTCTATATATTGAGATACATTATACCTAATTATAATGTTTCTAGATTTTCTTTTAAGAATACATTTTAATCATTAAGTTTAAAAGTCGTCATGGCGTAGCTTGGAACGTCCAGTCTGAGTAATCCGTCAATACCATTGTATACAATACAAAATGCCAATTAATTTATTTACCAGGGCGTGACGTCAATCGCCCGTAATCGAAATAATTATTAATCTTATACTTAATAATAACATTAACGCGTGTTTTATAATTTATTAACAGAATTTCATTGATTAAATATGTACAGTTCAGTTCAGTTCTTAATTTATGGCGCTTAGAGCGTGTCAGTTGAGCTCCAATCACTTCGCCAATGTCACGTTGTATGGAGAACACACGAAGGAGATTGTACGGTAAAAATCATAGATGAGAACAACAAAGACCTAGCTTTTAGGATATCAGGCGTTGTGGACAAAAACTCTCTCTTATTCTATCATACATGTTGCCCTAATGCGGTGAATATATTACATAAAAAATATATATAACAAATGCACTGAAAAAACTTGTAAAGTAAAATATTTAAGCACACAGCAGGGATTTTCTCGTATTCGCAGTCACGGTTTCAACGAGCCTGCATTAAACCGCAATGTTTAATTGGCGTTAAAATAACGATGTAACTGAGCCATAGTTTATTCAATATTTTTGATTAATGATTAAAAAATCCATGAAGTAACAAAATCATCCTGAAATCTTTTTTTTATTTTGCTTTTCCGAGGTGGATTCGCCCGCCAAGGTACCAATTTCATTATTGGTACGGAAACCTTGGACGAACCCTAGTTAAGAACAAGTAAACGGGAAGTATAAAAGTTGACAATCTTAAGACAGACTAAATGCAGCAAAAATAATGAGTAAGTGCTCGTATATTTGGATAGCATTGACTTAGAAGGTACAGTTTTGCTGCGTTTCAAGGGACAGTAGACTTAATGTTAATTTTAGTGTCATACCTCAAAACACAAAGTTCAAGGGTTACAAAGGTTCCTTTTTGAAGTTACAAAGGTTCCTTTTTGAAGCACGGAACTTTAAAAAGAAAAAAGACTTTACAATATAAGCTTTAAATATTTAATTCATTGTTTAATCAAACATAAATGAAAAAACTAGAACCATATTAATGTATATTATGTTAAGTAAAAAATATATGACCAATTTACTTTACTTTTCTTGTATATTTTTGATTAAGGACATTCCCCAGTCGATCAATGGTTTAGGTAAATTGAAATAAGTTATATTTTACCCCGGCAATATTAAATAAAGGGTATCGATCGAACAATTTCTATTAAACTCCTGTGAGAGTCCAATTTTAATTAGTAAAGTGATTCATTTTGTGACAACAATTTCGAATTTCGTATATGAATTAAATATGCATAAGGTAGGCATGTACCTACTTAAAAATATATGAGATTTTATACGAATGTAAGAAGGGCATGGTCTACCCATATTTATAAGCTGCAGGATACGTAGAGGGAACCTAGGAACCTAATGTTAAGACATTAAATTTCTATTATCACTAGAAGCGCCGCCGTCCCATTTTTGTCCCAAACGCAAGTTTGATTGTATATAACTTTTGTATTTGTTAATGTATGTCGATGAAACTTTTTGACTATTACCAATTTAACACCTTTATTTAATTAAAAATATAAATAATTTTATAGCAGTCATACTTTTTGAAAAAAATGAGATTTACCTAGAACTGCCGCTGGGTCATTTTTGTCCCGCCATTATTATTTTATTATTTCAGGGTATAATTTGATATATTTTCATGCCTCGGGGGCGAGTTGGAGGTGAAAGGGCGATGCGGGGGCGGAAAAAAAATGAATAGTAGGTTTAGCAGTCAATGCCAAAGTTTTTAGCGTTCTGTAGCTTTTAAGGAAAAAAAAACCCTTATAAGATCATTTTTTTGTCCATCCGTCTGTCTGTCTGCCTTTATCTCAGGAATGCTTCGAGAAATCGAGTTGATATTCATATGAATATATGTTTGTTAAAGAATAAAAATTGATTATTAAAGATGGTCTACATATTTTACGAATTATTTTAATAATATTTTTTGTATTATACCAACAATCAACATAATAAGTAGAATGGGACAAATTTGTCACGACGGCGGTTCAAGGGGGGTCTCAATCTTCGGCACTTCTAGTGTTAAGACACTTTCGATTTGCACTTTCTGCTGAATTTTGGATGCATTGCGCGTTGAGTGGCGGATTTCAACACCGCGCTCTGCCTGCCAAATATTTTAGGAGAACGATATTTCCCAATTTTTAAGATACCTTTAGTACATCTACGTTCCTGTGAATTCACTAACTTTGATTTAGAATCAGTACTAGCGACATAGAAGCATTTTTTACACTACTCCCTGATGTCGTATCCAGGTGATTTATTCCTGCTATCAATCGGGATCTGTACCTAAGCTGTATAAAGCACGCACCATTTTAAAATCTAGTAATAACGAATAACAAAAAATATATATTTAACGCTTTTAAAAATTATTTAAAAACATAGTTAAGTAATTGTCTTAACATTTTACATTATATTACTGATGTTAATTAATTAAATAAGTATAAATTGAACGACAATGAGTGGAAAGCGCGGCGTTGAGTTCCTAAGATAAAGATAAACGTGAAAAAAATGAAATTATGCGAGATAGATCTAGATAAATAATCCTGCTTACAAATGGTGTATAAATCACTGTCGACAATCACAAATACTCAGCTAAGATTTCCCCCGATGCCTCTACTATTAATCTTACCCATTTTACTTATTCAATGATATTTCAA
>DWNA01002579.1:0-11451 GCA_018249835.1 Heliconius besckei
GAGAAGAGCCGGCAAGAAACTCAACAGTTGCTCTTTTTGAAGTGAATGGTATACTTTACTATTACATTAGCTGGCAGCTATCCTGCCCGACATTCAATAGACATTAATTCCATACATCTTTATCCTCAAAATATTCTTGAACAGTGCAATAAGCTTTACTTGTTAGAATTTTTTTTACAGATATTTTAAATTTTGGTCGTGGCAAATTAAGAATACACTGCGGAATTTTATTATATACACGTATACTCAGACCCATAAAGGATTTATTAACTTTTTGGAGGCGAAAACTTGGTTTGCTTTCAATGCTTTACCTAGAGACTATCGATTTATAAATTTACCTTTATATTTGGACTAAAATTGCAATTGGTTCATATACGACGAATTCTTGTAAATATCAATGTTTATAGTTGAAATTATCTATATTTTTAGAGAAAATCTGCGGAGTTGAGTTCGAGTTCCACAACTCAATATTTAACTTTTCGAAAGCGCTATCAGTTCACGTTTAACATATTAAAACTAAAACAATTATCGTGGTTTTTAATATCTTCGGGGAAATATTTATAACACTGGTATTTCCTCGGTCTAATAGGATAAAACACGCAGTCGGGGATTCACATCTCTAAGATTTCGCGGAAACTTGCATAAGTATAAAATGATTTATCCACAAGGTTCTACAATACACTTACTTGGTAAAAAATAAAATCAAACAAGTTTCACGCTGTATCCCGCACACAGTAGGGTAGGCAGAAGGAACATAGTGTTAGGACACTCCATTTCCAATTTTCCGCCGAATTCTCGAGGTATTGCGTGTTGAGTGGCGGAAGTCAATGACGCGCTTTGCCTCGACACGAGGGCGAAGAAATGAAATAAAAAAAATATTTCATTTCCTCAAGTGGGAGCCGAATCCACAACCAGTCGCGTTTACAATCATACTTTGTGCACCTACGCCACTACACCTTTCCTCTTGCTTGATAAGCATTAATAACGTAAAAAAAACACAATTTCACAAAAGCACTCAAGTATACGAGTACCATAAAAAAAAACAATAATGAAATTAAGTATATAAATACACTTTAAACATATCAAATACGTCTCGCGCTAACATTATCGAAAGTCAAAGAGTGTAACACAGTATGGAAACATTCAATTTACTTTCACCGTTGCGTAACAACTCGCAAGCGGCCGTGAATCATTTTCGCGATCATTGTATTAAAAATTTTTGTGAATGTTCGCCTTTTGTTACAACGAAACGTTGTGTTAACATTTATTTAGAATACAGCGCCGTAACACTTCACTTCATTATCGCTATCTTAGATGTGAAGTTAACTTAAGACAGTCGCTTCACAAACTTCTTGATCAAATTCGGGACACTAATATACTGGGGGTCTAAAGATATAATATCCTTTGCTAAAATGTACGTTTCACGTAATATGTAATAATCATAATAATTATGCAAACAATAAAATATTGGCGGTCCGTAATAAACAACATCCTATATTTAACTACACAAATAATATTATCCTCATTATTTTCCTTGTGCACATGTTGTTATAAACAACACGAAACTAAAAATCCCAGCACAGAGTTGCACCTGGCTAATTTATCGTACGGACTGGGATATCCAACAGCAGAAAATAGGATAAGAGAATCCCTTTTTGAAGTTTAAAAATGAAGGCGGCCCCCGACAAGCGGACAATGGCTGCTTTTCGTATTCTCAGCGACGGTGACACAAACTAATGGTGCTCGGGACTCCCGGACAGGTGATCCTTGGAACGACTGTACTGTACATTACTTGCGAGAAGGAGGGATGATAAATAAATTAGCTACATTATATGTATGAGGCCAGTCGTGGCGCAGGGGCGCAAGTAAACGCGATAGGTTGTGGGTTCCCAGTCCGATTCGCGCTCGAAAAAATTAAATATTTATTTCATTTCTTCGAACTGTCTTAATGGGAACGGAGTTTCTTAACACTAGGTTTCCAGGATCCCTCTTCCTACCCTGCGATGTGCGGGATACAGTGTGGAGCTAAAAAAATTATTGATATATTATCTATATACGTGTATAAACTATATTTCAATCATTGTGGATCGTATCGCTGTGAACTTAATTAAAGGAATTGTTTTTTTTTTTTCAATTAGAAGAAACCTTATGTAAAGACACTCCGTTCTCCATGTAATATCTACATGTAATAATATCTATTAATCAAGTAAAATAATCATAATATCAACCTCTACATAAACATTACCCATTATAACATAGGAAATTTAACTTTAGACTCACGCCAGGAGCCCTACAATAATCAGCTACTTGTAGTATCTCATTAAAGCCCGCGTAATTCACACGTGGGTTACCGGGACTTTAACTTTACAGAACTTGTACCTACAGTGCAAGTGACAGTAGGTACTCCGTTCCAGCGGTATTTAGACGAAAACTTTAGTATGCCACACTGACTGCTTTACTGCTATATCTGATGATGGCTTGGTGAGTCAAAATTAGGATGAAAGCTTTACAATTTAGATGTAGGTAGGTGCCAAAAATAAGAATATAATTTACTACGAAATATTTTACGAGCATGTCTCTTAAAATTCTCGGAGAGTGGAGAACGCCATCATCACCGTCATACGTCCTAAAAAATCAGCTTCTTAAAAGTAATAAATAAAAATTCATTCCCTCAAATTTAAAGTATTCCGTCCTAACTATAGCCCTTGCACGTTGAGTGGCAGAACCCAACGACAACAGAGCAATAACATGACAAGTATTTATGTTCCCAATCGGAAATCGAACCTCCATTATTGCCTTTACCATCAGACACAGTCCTACTACGCCACGATGACCTCAAACCTATAATATATCAGTATTCACACAAAAATAAAACCAAATTATAGCAATAGACACAAAAACAATATTCCACCAACAATTTTTTTTAATACAACAACAACAAACTGTATAAATATTTATTTAATTAATGAAAACGTAAAGCTAAACATCAAATATTTATTTATCAATACAAATATATATATTTATTATTATTGAGAGTGAAATAGAAATAATAGTATTGCTTATTTTAGTTTGATATTCAAATGAGTGCAGCCGATTGCATGTGAACACGATACCAATAACGCGTTGACCTCGTTTCAAATTCAAACATAATCCGATGAGATTCTCTAAAAGTGATAAAAACATCAGCTAATATTGCATCAAATTTTATTTAATTAAATGCATGTTGTTATATAATTGATTTTAATGTGAGTCGGTGGTAAGACCACCTTGAAAATTGGAGAGAAAGTAGGAACCGGAGTGACTGAACACTAGGCTTTATCTATGTTACTCTGATATGCAGGATAAATCATTTATTATTTTACCTATAAACGAAAGGAAATTTATTATTTTACCTATAAAAGAATAACGAAATCGGCGGAAAGCGGGGAACAAAAATGTCGTAATGAGAACTTAGTACCTTAATACTAGGTTCCGACGTTCCTTCTACCTAAATAAAGACTAAAAAAACTTAAAAAGTTGCTAGTTTCCAATTACCATATAATTAGTTACATAAAACTGTTACTTCACAAAGCAACCCCTATTTAAACTAACAAGCGGACAGAAAGTGTTGGAACTCCCCAACTCAAATATCACCTATATATGTAATATATGAAGAGCTTCGTTCAATCGATGGTAAAATCACTTTGTGTGATCCGATATCCTCAGGGTTGCCTCCACGAGGGATCCGAACCACGTTATACGACATCTAATGAGACATTCTTTTAAGTTTAGGGTCGCCGCTATTTTAGTAGACTATCAAATACAACCTTTTGGAAAACATTCTTCGGAATTCCTTACTTACAATGATTCGGATAGGTTGAGTTTCGTAGGCAAACTTTGAATACATCCGTCCTAAGACGACAATAGAAATTCTTTTCGTATCTCGTAAAAAAAAAACTTTTAACGAGACGTTTGTATAATAAATATTTCTTCAAAATAAATACTTGGTACTTTTTTTATTGTAATACATTTATTTCATTTTAAGCAAGCAAATAACAATATAACAGATCTAAGAAAAACAAAATAAATACTACGCTATGTATTTTGAACGATCTTTATTATCCTTACTGAAAGATAATATACTGAAAGATAATATAATAAAAGATAAAAGATAAGTTACCATTTAAAAGTGAAAGAAAACAAGAATAACGAGGTTTTACAATAAAATTGTATAAACCCTAAGCACAACCAAGTAGTTAGTAGTAGCTCGCGTGTGTTGACTTTATCGAATTGGTAATTCCTCTAGCGGCAAACTTATTCATAATCTGTTAGAACATTTGCTTAAAGTTACGATCGCGTGTTGATACAGCTCTGTAGTTTTACTAAATCACTTCGTTAGCTTAACACTGTATACTTTTAAGAAAATTTATAAAAAATAGAACGAAGTGAGATTAGAAACTGCCTCTTGGACACCATCCAAGACTTCCAAGAGGCGCGGGTTCAAATTATTAGGTCTTTTAAAAAATATTTTTCTTTCCTAAGTGTGGAACAACACCTTAAAAATGTGTAAACTTTTTTACACTGAATGCTTATAATTTTTTTTCTGGTTTACATTGTATTCCGCATGTAATCAGATTAGGCAAAGGAAGCCTAGTGTTAAGACACTCCACTCCCCACTTTTTGTGTTGAGTGGCGGAACGCTTTTGACTCATTACCAGAGTGTAGAAATAATACTCATAATATTAAGTATTTCATGTCCTCGAATGGGAATCGAATCCACAATCGCGTTTTCTTTTACACGCATGTGCCATTGTACCACTAGTAGCCTCAATTTACAATACGTCCACGAAATATTCTCAATTTTGTATAATGGATGGCATTGTTAGTTTCGTTTTGGGTGAATGGAAAGTAAACTTTCTTTTTTAGACTTAGCCTATTATTGAATCTACAACATAACGAAATATTGTTATAATTACAATAGTAGCACATTCTATGATCAATACAGCAGGCAGGGTAGACAGAGGGAAACTGGGAACCTAGTATGAAGACATTCCATTTTCCATTAGGATACCTCCGTTTCCACTTTCCGTCTAAATATTGATACAATACGTGTTGATTGGCGGAATTCAACGCCGCGCTATACCTGACCACCATAGAGAAGAAATGAAAATTAGAAATGAAATGAAAAATAAATATTTCATTTCCTCGAGTGATCATTGAACCCACAAGCGTCTCGTTTACCGTCACACGTTTGTACCCCTGCGCCAAGACGGTTTCTAAACTATAAATTTCATACACAAATTATAATATATTTTACAAATTTCAAATAACAATGGAAGACCACATACCTATTTTCTATATAAAAAAACCCCTACATTTTACACTCACATTATAACGCTTAATATTATTCTTCATTCTTATAAAAAATACATAATAATACGGAGAGAGTAAACATTGAGGAAACTCAAGCACCTGCCTGCACGGCAAACTAAACCCAATGCAGTATATATTCCGTGTTAGTTTGCCGTTGCCGATTATTATTTCTCATTCGATCCCTCACCCTTTTAACCATATTAGTATGCATATTGCGTAAAAGGCTTTATTTATAGAACGCTATAGGATTGATGATTACATCACATCTTGTTGATTTTACTGTACATCATTGCAGGTGTAATCACTTAAAATATTTATCTAGTTCTATTTAATCAGTTTTTGCAATTGCAATAAAAGTGAATAAGCATTTTTATAATAATCATGTAATGCAAAATATTATAGATATAGATTTTCATATAGATTTTAGTAAAAACGTATTTCATATGTGAATGCAATTAATGTAAACTTTAGTTCTCTGTTTTAAACAAAAAATAGAGTAAATATTTATGTAGTATGTTTTTTATTAAAAATAATTAATTGTATTGTATAGTAGATGTCATTTATTTCGAGGCCACAAATTAGGGTAGGCATAGGGAACCTAGTGTTAAGACACTCCGTTCCAATTAATACAATTTCGTACGCCAATTTCCGCCGCGTCGACAACTCAACGCCGCGCTTTGCCTCACTACCAGAGCGACGACATGAAAATATTTAATATTTCATTCCCCCGAGTCGGAATCGAACTCACAACCCACGCTCGTGCGGTGTGGAAACACCACAACTTCCTCAAGTAATAAAAAAAATACAAAAATAAAAAGAACAATAAGATTATCCACTGAAGTTAATGACAATAGAGTATTAATCGTATATCCGGGGGCATGTTGTAGAATTGGCACGCCGGCTTGGACTCAAGCCCGAATATTGTATCGGAGCTCTGCCGTACTTCTGCTCGTAAGTCATATTACGTTAAACGCTTGGAAGATATGCCTTTTCGTTTCTGCTTTTTTATATTTGTTTATTCACATTTGAAAATTCTATAGGAGTATTTACCGCTTACCGTTAAATTTATTTATCTATCTATATCTATTCTTATAAAAAAAAATTGCAACAAAAACATATAAATGAAGTTATAATAATAATTAGGTGTATTAGTAATTACTAAGAAATTTATTGGACAACATTGCTATTACAACAATATCTGTTTTATAGAATTAACTGAAACGTTACTTCTTAACATAGGTATAGATATTGTTTTTCAATTTAAGCGGGCGTAGCCGCGAGCGGTCTTTAATAGGAATATAATAAGCTCTAAGTAAGAATTGATTATTAAATCTTAGTAGCAATTAATAGAATACTCGTGTAGCGGGTAATACCAGTTCTTAACTAGTCTATACTCGTATATACAGACGTCCTATGTGCACAATATAATTCGATCGCTCGAAGAACAACACCACCACTTGGAACTAATAAAGAATAATTATTCCGGAAACAGGAAAACCACTGGTACTTGTTATTTTCCATGTAAGTTAAACGTAGTAATAACCATTTTATATTTTTTGTATACGATACATACTATAGTTGTTTGTATACAAATCTCAATACAAATATATTAAAAAGGGGGAAAATATAGGATAATTAAGTAATTCACGACTGAAATCAATAACTAGTTTATGAAGAGAATATTGTAAAAAAAATATTTATGAGATGTCCGCCCTGTTTAAAAGACGGACAAGCAGACAGACAGACAGCAGAGTCTTAGTGATAGGGATCCCGTTTAACTCTTTGGTTACGGAACCCTAAACACACGAAAACTTCAAAATCACGTTCTAATTAATATATTAAATTAAAAACAAGAAGAATAAACATAGAGAATAATATTTTTCCTAATAAAAACATAATTTACCATATAATAAAGTAAAGCATAAACTGTCAGCGAGTTTATAAAACACTATTTCTAAAACACTATTCATATAAGCTACCTTAGATAAATTTTAAAAAGACGTGCAACGCGGTGGCGGCGGTAACAATAATTCAAAAGTGGCAGGGTAAACATTGCACCTGGCGGGTTGCCCACTGACCTGACCAAATATTCGCAAGTAGTTGCCGTATATAAAATATGAACACGACGGGTGCAACGTTCGGGACTACCTATGTATTGCTATACTGATTAATACAATACGCTAGAGATACAAAGCCCAAATATGTATTATACATTTTAAAAGTCTTTTTATGTTTAATTAAGAACTAGTAGCCGCGGTGGCACAGCTGTAAACCCACCACTCGAAAAGCAATGTCTTAATTAACGGCATTCCAGCAAAATAAATAACTAAGGAACAAATAAAACGTTTGTTTTAATATATGAAAAGTCAATATTTAAATAAATATTCGACGTATTGATTTAACTACCGCAGTTGATCAAAACAAAACAAAACAAAACAACATATTTACATACAAAAATATATTTATAACTAAACATATGTATATAAATATAATTCCCATCGATCACCTTAACCGCAAATTCGCGCCGAAGCGTATATAAATTCATTTATTTATTTATAACACGAACAACTTACCAGGAATACTAAATACCAAATAACTATTCAAGTTATCCTCTACCAAGAAGCACGTGACACTTAGACACCAGAAGACACTAGCACTAACCACATCACAGAAGATCACAAACACTACACTATATTTCTACACAAAAAAATCACATAGAAACTTTACGAAACAAGCGTAGTAGGAACGTCCATCCAAGCAATTACTCGAGATCAGTATAAACGTTGCGAGCAAGTCACGTGTTCACATTCACTTTTCAACTACATACATACATACATTTGAATGCGTACACCGCGCTGACACAGTGGTTGCGCAACGAACCCGTGACCTTTGCGATTACTGGGTACTAGTAGTGCGATTGTATTCGAGTATTACATAAAAAAGCAATCTTAGTAACAATACTTTTGACATTTGTTGGGAAATAGTAATTGAGCGCGAATAATCGATAAATGTTTTTAAATGTATGTATTTCTTAATTAAAAGCTTATCTATTTTGTGGGCAACCGTGGCGCAGGGACAAAAGTTTGTCGCTTTAAACGCAACACATTGTCGGTTCGATTCCCAGTCGAGGAAATGAAGTATTTAATATTTTTAGTTCTTCGCTCTGGTGTTGAGGCAAAACGCTGCGTTGAGATCCGCCACTTAACACGCAATGCGTCCACAGTTTGGCCGGAAAGTGGGGAGTTTAGTGTCTTAACACTAGGTTCCCTCTGCTTACCTAGTATGAGGTAGTAGAGGAATGCAGCGTGAAGTTGAAAAAAAAAAACAGTCTATGAAACGTAAAACACTTCATAACAATAAAAAATTGTCGTCTCGCACGCTGATCAAATATATTTCACATTTTTACCCAAAGTTAATTTATAAATACCAATTATAGAATGCAGAATAATAACTTTGAAACTAGATATACGATTTCAAGGAATTCGACAAAGACACCTTGTATGTAGTATGCAGACGGTTAAGGCACGGTGTATTCCGGAAATTGTATTACCGCGGAACTGAGAAAGAAGCTATTAAAACATTTTTTCAGTTCTCATTACTAAACATTCAAAATATATTATAAAAAAACTGAGAATTGAATTTAAAACGAATCATCATCATCCAAACATCAAGCATGTCTCTCGCTCTAGCACTAAGACAAAAAGTGGGGGAGTGTATTGACACTAGATTCCATATGCCCACTGTATAAACAAAGTTGAATCTATATTATCTGTCATAATCAAATTAAACTACTTCGAACAGCTAGTAATATGAATTACAAATAACTCGTACTAAGACGGAAGTACCAAGTTGAGATACTAAGGTGAACCAGTCTGGTTGCGCACGATATTAATTACTTCTTCATTATATATTACAGGTTAAATATGTTACTTAATAATAATCTATATCTCATTACTTCATGAGATAATGTGACATGGTCTTCCTGGAGGTGTCTATAATATTGGTAACTTGAAGTTTTTTTATTAAATTAAAAGGTTATTTTCTTATAATGCACTCATTTCTCCTTGAAATATTGTTAAGCATCTTTATTACCTACTCCCTTATTTAAATAGGATCGTTTTATTTAATTCTAGGAAGACTTAAAACCAATGAACAATTTTAGTCCCATCACCATGGGCGTATGACGAGAGGGGTGTGTCCGGGTGGTCCGTCCCCACCACATTTCTGGTCCCATTCCAGAAATTTTACAAACAATAAATTTGCCTTTTATTTACACAAACATGTTTATGCAAATCTAAAAATCATGCCACCCCCAGAAATTATCTTTAGATAAGCCCATGTCCATCACTCTTTAAGTATAATTGGTAAGTTACGTCAATAAAATAATACTTACAATAAATTTCAAATTAACATTTGTTTAAACCGAAAATATCCGGTTTATCTTTCTATATAAATGCGAAGTATGTACTAATAAAGTGAAATCATAAAATTGCTAATATTAGTTTTCGATAGCGAACCATCAGTTGGGCATAAGCCAAACAGTATTTACACGGCGATATTATTTGAACGATTCCCATTCATATAACGAATTTGTACTTGTGTCGGGTCAATGGAACTTTGAAAGCTTTTAATCTTCAAGACCCGTTTGATTATACGTTATTTTTTACACTAATCCTACATCATCATCATCATCATCATCATCAACAGCCGTCTTTTGTCCACTATTGGACATAGGCCTTCCCCAATTCTCATACCGTTTGGTATAAGAAATATTAAAATTAGAAGTGTTTTTATAAAATGTAGCTTCACGCTGTATCCCGCGCACAGCAAAGAAGTTAAAATATTAAATATTCAATTTCCTATTAAGTGGGAATCGAACCCACAACCTGTCGCGTTTACAATCATACGTTTTATGCCCTTCCGCCATGACTGGCCTAAATCTGACAACTTTTTTATGATATATTCAAGAATATTTTTTAATCGGTTTGCTTTGAAATTAAATAAAGTAAAAACTCAGTAGAGGAATTCCAATATATGTATATACATACATACCTATATTTCCAAGAAATTATGAAAGAAAAAACGTGTAATTGTAAATATCATGCAGATACTAATTACACTACAGTATAAATTATCAATTTTGTACATTCCAACTTGCAAATATCAGTTTCAAGAATTTTTTAGAAAAAACGAAAACCATACCGAAGAACAAAAACCGACATTTGCTTAGGATAAAAAAAAATAAGGAATTGGTCTAAACTGGTAAAAAATAAACGTTCGTAGTATGTGGTTAAGGGAAGTTGTACTATAAATATTAATTTCATATTAAAAGAGTTTTAAATTCATAACTGCAAACTCGATTTTTTATAACCTTAAGTAAATTAGTTCTCTGACCTAAAATATTTAATAAAGATTTTTAAAAAAAACCTTTTGAAGTTAAAATATTATGAATTCTAAAATATCGATGCATTACGAAATGCAAATAGATTAACATTTGTATGGTGAACATGAGATAACTTCTCGAGATAAAAGCCAACACTGGCATACAGTACTTATAGCCCTATGTACTTAATGTTTGTAGGGTAGATTATCTTTTGATTATACTCTATTCAATAGTGGTATTCAAGCCAGGTATTGAATGTTTTGTTGTGAAAGCAAAAGTGCTTTTATTGCATTTGAAGAGTAATTATGGTATGAGAATGAATTACTAGCACAGCGTTGAGTTCCACCACTCAACGCGCAATGCCTCTAGGTTACCAGATGCCTCTACCTACTCTTCGATGTGTGTGATATAGGGAGAAGTTAAAATAAAAACTAAGAAAATAGTTCGTCATCGTTTCGCTATTAACAGGGAATAAAATCTGCAACTTTGAGACGACGAAAAAGAAGAACAAGAAGGAGAATTTTTCAAGACAGATTATTTACTACAATAGTCCTCAAGTCAGCCATTACGTGTACTTAAATTCAAATTCAATTCAAATTCAAAATATTCTTTATTCAAATAGGCAATTATTACAAGCACTTTTGAATCGTCGAATGAACATATGAACAAAAAGCTACCACCGGTTCGGAAGGCAGTTCTGCTGAGAAGAGCCGGCA
>DWNA01002580.1:0-11451 GCA_018249835.1 Heliconius besckei
TATTAATTTTTGCGAACAATATTAAATAAAATCCCAAATGATTAAAATTACGATATTTTAAGTGTATAACATCGGTATAGATAACTGAACTGAGATAAATTAATTATAAGCAGCAAATAATTACATACAAAATAATAGTAATTCGAAAATATATAAAAATTTACAAAATCATCAAAGTCATTTGCCCGTTCGCGTCGGTCATACTATACCACTCGTAGGCTAGGTCATTTGGAATCAGTGACATCTCCTTAATTATTTATTAAAATGTTATACAGTAAACTATAATTTCCATCAAGATGAAATGCTAAAAGTGACTATTATATTTATTTTCATAAGGATGAATATCAAATTATAGAAATCATCTAATTTTTGTTATTGTATACAAATCTATATCGGCGCGCGCCATGTATGCATTAAGCAAACTCACTTTGGGTGACGTTTTCTTAAAACAACAAACTTTGCAAGCCGTTGCCTAGCAACGCGTAGCGACGATTGTTATTAAAATGGCGGAATAAATTGCATGTCAAATTAATTATTTTAATATATTGGTATATGTCGAAAATATTACAAATATGAGAAAAAAAAGTTTCCTATGTTCATCCCGAGACCCTCAAGTATCTCTATATCACTATTTTATCACAATTAAATTAGCGGTGTGGCCCTGATTGCGTAAAAGACAGACAGACAGAGTAACTTTCGAATTTATAATATAGGTATGGATGGATAAATATACTAGTAAATAAAAAGAACTGCGAGTCTGACTGGTCCGCCGAGGGTTCCATACCAACATCAGGATTGTTCAATTATAAGTTTCGAAGTTTTTCTGTATTCATTTGTTTTATAAAAATAAATTTACACTTTTCGGATTTTTAGTTTATTTGTACCTACCGCAAGTTCTCATTTTTTACGAAATTTTATAGTCATAGGTCTACCGGAAATATCTTATAGCTTTTGATTACGTGGCGAATGAAGCTGACCAACTTAAATTTGGAGTATTTTATGTACTATATCAGCTATATCAGCGTGTGCCGAATTCCGTAACTGAAACTCCACAGGAAGTACCCTCCCTATAGTTTTTGATTACATGGCGATTTTCATATAAAATGTCGCAAAATAGTATAAATGCTCCTAAATTTTTTTTGAGGTGGCTTAGAAGCTTGATTTTTGGGTCATGGTTCTGGTTCAATATTTGATATTAATTTCAGCTTGAAACTTCTACGCGATCTTGAGATAAATAATCTTTACAGAAGGACAAGTTCTATCCGTTTTATTCTTTTGAGGTAGGGCACCCTAAAAAGTGAATAATATTTATATCTTGTATAGCAGTATCTATATGAACTATTTTCAAAAATATACCTACCTAAAAATGTACCTACGTAAAGCATAGTCATTTTAAAATTGCGGTTTTTTAATTTCTTTCTATTTGATGCCACGTATCGAAAGTGTATACCATAATATAGGAAAAAGGAAAAATTTAAATTTCATTTAATAGTGACTTGTAATTTTTATATCTTACACGAACACGACTGTACACATTCATAATTATAAAATGACTAAATAATTACATAATATAAAGCAAGATAAATTTTATTAGTAAAACAAAGTTCTGATACAAGTATAAAAAATGGTAAGGCGATTTTTATTTTTATTCACCACGTACACGTAGGTAACCATTTAGCACCTATTTATTTAAATACGTTAATATTATAAAAGTTATAAGTGTGCAAGGGGAGTCAGGTCGGTGTTCATGGTCGCCGGACGCGGCAGGCAGGCAGGCGGCCGTCGCTCACACAAAAAATAAACAACTTTCCTCGAAACGGCGATGGCGCTAAGGCACGAGTCCATTTTGAAAAGTCACAAGTGAGCCGCCGACCGCGCCTCTTGGGATCTTTCGGACCTACGACAGGCCAGGCCGAAATAACTTGTTGATGTTCGGTGCGGCGCTGCGGGCGAGCGACGGTGGGCGCGCGCGGGCGCGGGGGCGCGGGCCTAGCGCCGCTGAGCGACGGCCTGTCTGCGGCGGCGGGCCGGCGACACCCTGTCTGCCGCGGACGGCGGCGTTGCCGCGCCGCGCGCATTCCTGTCCGCCCGCGCCCGCGACCGCCCCCCGCCGCTCGCCGCCCGCGCGCGCTGGCAACGCCGCATGCAAACTTGTTTCGTAAACGGATGTGGCAGCGACCGAGGCACGGCGCTCGCCGTCTCGCCCTCTCGCCACCCGTTGCGTGCGTTGAAGGGAGACAGCAATAGTGGCGCTACGTGCTATCGGCTCCCACTTGCGGCATTTTTTCACGCCGAGAATGAGGCGAGATTAATGCTTCAAGGCTCGTTCACATGGACCATTTAAAAATGGTTTCTTATTGAATACTCATTTTATTAGTGATATTTTGTGCTTTTTTAAATACAAATTACAATTAGTAATGTGCATAATTTTGTTATAATGATGTTTTCAGGCTTAAGCATTACTATTTCTCATACTTTAAGTGCAAAATGTTGCTTTAAAACTCTTAAAAGCAACTCGACTCTCGAGCGGGCCGCTAGTATTTAATATTTTCATTTCTTGTCTCTGGTGTCGAGGCAAAGCACGGCGTTAAGTTCCGCTACCCATCCGGCAATGCCTCCAGAATTCAGCAAAAAATGGAGAACGGATAGTCTTAAAACCAGGTTCTCTCTGCCTACCCTGCTGTGTGCAGGTAGCTTTATTATTATTAAGTAACTAAATCTCTTAAACGTTTTTCTGGTATCAATGAGTTTATTTTGTATATAAAATAATCGTCAAGAACAGTGTGAGCACGTCCTAGGTGCATACGCGGCTCGCGTCGCGCGCTCACGTCGCAGCGGGCGCGCCGGCCGACATCCGCGCCGTGCCAGCCGGGCACAGTCAGTTCGGCGCCGACCGCCACCGCATGCACACGTACATAACTATGGCCGCCGCCCACACGCACTCGGCCCCCGCGCCCTCGGACCGCCGCACGGAGGGCCGCGCTGGATCCCGCCGTATCTTCCCACCCCAGTTCAAGCTCCAAGTTCTCGACGCGTACAGACGCGATTCTCAGTGTCGCGGAAATCAACGTGCAACTGCCAGAAAATTCGGAATCCACCGCCGCCAAATACAAAAATGGCTCCAAGCCGAGCCTGCCCTCCGAGCCGCGCTCCTCAGGAGAGCGCCGCAGCCGGCTCCCTCGCCGCCGCCCTATTCCGTGGGCTCCCCGGAGAGCGCCCGCCTGCCGACGCCGCCGCCCGCCGTCGCCGCCTTACCCACTGCCGTTCAAGTGCCTACCCCGCTGGCGGCACCGATCCCGGTGTTGCCGCCTTCCACGGAGCCCATGGACCTGTCAGTGCGCCGCCTGCCCCCGGCGCCCACGCCGGTGCTGACCTACGCGCCGCCGAGCGTCCCCGAGCAGCCTCAGCCGCGTAAACCCTTTAAACTATTCAGGCCGTACCTGCTGGAAGACCCCTCGGAGAAGCGGCCGTCGCTGGCCTCGCTGCCGGTGCTGAGCGGCGTGCACGTGTCGGCGTTCGTACCGGTGCAGAGCGCCGCGGGTTGTTCGATGGCCGCGTGCGCGCCGCGCTGGTGCTCCGCCGCTCCTACCTTCTCGGCGCCGCTCAGATGAGAGGCGGCCCACGGGGCTCCACCCCTGTCCTTCTGTGATCTAGTCGACGACGCCCGCCAGGCGCCGCCCGGGGCGTAGCCCTCCAACACTGTGCCTTAACGTACACGTCGCCATAGTGCATTATGCCGTCATTACAAGATGACAATCTATTTTTGTGTATAATTATTATAAGAGTAAAAAATGTATTTTTATATGTGGGGTTTATAAAGCGCACCTACACTTATGCAGATTATAATTATTATTATTATATTAATAAAGAGAGTTGTTTACTAACTTGTATTTTACTTTAACTACGGCGCTACGTTGCAGGGGCAGGTAGCGCCGGCGTCTGTCTTCTCCTACCTGTTTGATCCCCGATTTAACAATAACACAGTCCATCCGTAAAATGTTATAAAAAAATATACGTTCAAAAAACACAAATTGAATGGAATACATATAAAATGGATAATTTATATCCTGGAAACCGAAATTAGTAAATTAAGTAAATAAAAATTGTGAGATAGTCAAAATAATAAATTTGCCATAATTATAAAATAGCAAAGATGTTATTCATATATTAAGTAACTAGTAAAGCCATGTATTTATGACAGTCACAAATAAACAGCGATTTACCTACTCTTTGCTTATATTACGTCCATTACTTAATATTAAAAACATGTTGGATGGTTTCATATTGTTCTGACGTAGGTGCATTATGGTGATATATCTCTCTTTCTCTGTAAATTAAATGAGAAGATGAATGGTTACGAAAAAATATATACACATCTATCTAGTTTCAAACTTACCCGAGTGTTACGATAAATCAACGTTATATGGCAATGACCAAAGACCATTCTATTTTATACTTTAAATTGTATGATGACTGTCAATTAAAATTGTACAAGTATGTTTTTTTGTTTCGATATAAAATAATACTGTAAGCCTTTACTATCGGAATCGAAATTTCTTTTTTATTAACATAATAGTTAACTTTATTCTTAATAGTATGCACTGTAACCTTCCATAATAATATCTCGAACACAACGCATAAGTACAATTACTTCAAATTAAACTCTAACGCGGCTTCGCTCGTTTATATTTATTTTATAATAAGGATAGTATTTATTAAATGAAAAAATATCCTATGTCCTGTATGTTACCTGTAAAAATACGTGTACAAAGTTTCATGATAATCGGTAAAGTAGTTTTGGCGTGAAAGCGTCACAAACAAACTTACATTCACATTTATAATATTACTATGATTAATCTATGTTGACGTTTGAGATGACGCACGTTTGCAAATGGAGAATTATACATTACATTAAATAGGGAAAGGCGAATTATAATATAGAATATAAAATTAAAGTATAGAATATAAAATCTCGTCTAAGCAACAATAATAACATTATTATTATTCTCTTTATTTTGGCGTTCCGAGCGTGCCACAATAATAACATTACACCTGCAATTAATATTTTTAGAAATGTTATTTAATTATTTGGCACCATGTGACATTGTTATTACATAAATGTCATGTCACGCGTCTAATGACATTGGGAATAATTTAAACAAAAGATATGACATATTTTTTTAGAACAATTAGTTTGAATTTAAAAATTATAAATTTATATTTTTATTATAGTAGTAAATATAGAAATTGTAGTAACTCTAGAACTATTAACAACGTATATGACGTAATATCTACACAAAGGATTCATCTTTGATAAATATATTATATTAAGTGTTTATCTGTGGCTTCAGCAACGTGGTAAAAACAAGAGTTCTATATGACATATGAGTATGACCCATTCTAACTACCCATAAAATCTTAAACTTAGGCTAACGCAAAACATAAATACAAAAGAATAGTTCTTGAGATAAGCGCGTCCACCCGAATGAAATCATCAGCTTTATATTATTACTATGGAGGGGAGGGTGGGAATAAGTTGCTATAGTCAATATGTGTGATTGTAAAGAAAATTATTGTGAAATCTATTTGTATCTTCCAGCTATGCCACTTGTGTGTACTAAATGACTAAGTGAGTGTGCAATTGATAACAATTATTATTAATTGTTTTGTATATTGTGATTGTGCATGCCAATCGAGCTCAATTGCGCAATTCCGTCCTCGCGGCATCTGTGCTGACTTTGCACAGCTCTTATTGGTAGATATTTACTGATAAACATTGCCTTGTTTATTTGTTTTGGCTTAGTTACATATCAAATAGTAAGTAATGCTACGTTAATACAATTTATTAGAATATGAACAAAAAGTATTTCTTCTTTGAATAGACTTCTTATTCTTTCTCTTTTTTAATTTTCGTTGCTTTTAAGAAATCGTTTTTATTGATAAGGCCGTCTTAATTGTGCAATAAAGTATGATATTATTATTATTATCATATTTCACTAGAGAATTGGTACCATGAATTAAAAAAACCTAAGATATAAAATAAGAAACAGGCTGGTTCCTTGCGTCGGCGTACCTATACGCGACGTACTCGAGCGGCGACGCGCAGTCTGGCGTGGCGGTAGCGACTTGGAGTCTGCTAGCTCAACAGTTCAACAAATAAATACTGTATGCTTTAATCTTTTATTTTTGTAAGTTATCGTGTTTATGTTGTTTATGAAATTGATCTTTTACAAAAAATATTAAATAAAAAAATCAGCTTTACGCTGTATTTAGCACTAAGCAGGGTAAGCAGAGGGAACATAGTGTTAAGACTCTGTTCCTAATTTTCCGTCGAATTTTTGAGATATCCTATGTTGGGTGGCGGAACTAAACGCCGGGCTTTTGCTTTGGTACCAGGGCGAAGAAATGTAATAAAGTTTAAAAATATATTTCATTTCCTCGAGTGGCGATGGAACCCAAAACTAGTCGCGGTCATAGTCACAGTTTGTGCCCTTGTGCCACGATTGGCCTCTGATAATTTATATTATAGTAAAAAGAGAGTCACATATTGAGAACTGTTTACTTGATATGTGTGTGTGTTTGTAAGCAAATAACCTCAATGAAATTAAAATTATAAGATTTAGTTTGTTTGTATTTATCTAAAAGTCACTAAAAAAAGTAAAGTTCGTACAAAGTGACCCCTTTATTAACATGAGTTGGACTCACAAGACTTTCTCTTCTAAATGCATAATCTACTGACTACCTGCACCGGTTTTAAATCAGTCGCAACATCACGATGAATTTCATTTCTTTTTCGTTTGGCTTACTTTAGTCAATTTTAATTATAAATGTTTACTTTATACTTGTAACTCTACATAGAAGTAGGTAAATCATGTTTTTATATAATATTTTTTGAGATATGTCTTGTTCTTGTTATTTATGTCTTGTAACTTCTAATTGGCTTTTAATTTAACGCTTTGTACTTATTGTAATCATATTTTTTGAATGTGAATGTAACATAATTATACAAAAGGAACTCAAAAGTGACTAGTAAGGGAACCTTCTTAAAATGGTATAACCCTGAAATTGTAGCTAAGTACATGCTGCACCATATTTTGTCGTATCATCAAAAGAAACCTAGTGATATGAGATTTGAAATATTTTAAAGATATTCGAAAATAGCGTCATGGATTTATTTATAGAAATTTAATGAAAGAGAAATGTTAACTTGGAAAATAAAAATTTTAAGGAGCCTTAGTTCATATATAATAACAAAATCGTCTTAACCTAGGACAATATCTGCATTTGCAGATGCAGATATTGTGCGACATTTACGACTCACAGCCGGAGGATGTGATGGCTCGTAAAACTCAAGCACAGGCATAGGCACAGCACTGGCGATGATGTCAAATATATTCTTGGCACGAACGCAGAGCGACAGCCCTGGGTTATGGGTCATTAAAGGTGTTCCGTGTGAGTCTTCTGAAATGTGACTCTACTTGTATGTTATAAGAAAACCCCATGTATGAAAACTTAAGGAAGTTTTGTATATATTTTTTTCGATTAATTGTTAGATTTTATGTGTTTGGATGAAATTATTAAAAAAAAAGCTTTTAAAAGGCCTAGCTAGTGGAAGCTAGTAAAAAATCTGTAACAAAGACTAATCATAAATCTAAATATCATTTATATTAATTTCTTAACAATCTTCTACATGCCACAGCTAAAAAATCTACCTATGACATAATTGTAATAAGTTAATGTTTTAATCTGTCACAAAAATCATATTTTTCTAAAATAAATTCTAAATTTAAAATGTATGAATGATATAAAAAGTAGAGCTTGAGTTACATTACACACACTGGAATAACGTAACTTTGAGCACAAATTTTCTTATTGTATTCATTCATAAATTTCTGAAAGGTAAGATTTAATGTAAGTACCTACGTTAAACAAAACAATGCCCTTTGTAAAGGTAACTCCTTCATATCTGTTACCTGAGAGGACAATGCGTATTAAGTTAGTCCTTCAACTCAGTTGTTTCCTTGCTGCAAATAGAAAATAATTTACCGTGATGTCTTTGTTGGTTCATTCAAGATTCTTTGCCTATTCTTATTTCACCGACTCAGCTCACAATGAATATTTTATATAGCGACTGATTTATTCCGGCGTTGAGATCCGCCATTCAACATGTAATGCCTTGAAAATTAGGTGGAAAGTAGGGAACGGGCACTCCTTTCCCACACACTAGTTGAGACACTCCGTTCCCCATTTTCCGCCGAATTCAGGAGACATCGTGATCGTGTGGAGAAACACAATAAAAGAAAGGAAACATTAAATATTTCATTTCCACGAGTGGGGATCGAACCAAGCTCTCGCGTTTACAGCCACACTTTGTGCCCCTGCGCTACGATTGGCCTCATAACATATTATTCAGTTTTGTACTTGCGCAATCCTTGAAATATTCATTTAAAATGTCAATGTCAATCTATTTGACTGTAATATAAAAGCCCAGTAAAATTTTTTTATACAATTAATAAGACGTTATAAAGAACGAAATATACATTTTCACCAGTTACGTCTCAATTTTTAACAATGTAATTGTAAGAAATATTATTATATTGCATATAAAATTCAAGACTTTCACAGCCATACAAGTACTGTACAGTGGACAGTCCTACTATTTTAAGCTCCGAAATTCTCGTCACAGCTGAAGTGATGTAAGTCCCATGCTGCCACCGATATTTGTGTCTTGGCAACTCAAAATATTCCGCTACGAAAAACAAAAGGTGCGAACTAATTTCTAAGTCTTCAGCAGGGACAGATGATGGATCGCCCACATTTTCTGCCACAGTAGACTTTTACGTCACGGTCGGTCTTCGTCCTTGAAAAGTAATGTGACTCTATCATATAATATAAGTGAACGGAGTGTTAAGACACTCCGTTAAGACGCTATGCTCCCTCTGCCTGCCTTGCTGTGTGCGGGATGCAGCGTGAAGCTGATTGTTTTTTTCATAAAACATAAGAAAAGAGTATATTACGTAATTATGTTACAATTTATTCTAAAGTTGCATATCTAGATTTGTAAAGAATTCCTAGAATAAGGAAAAAAAAAACGCTATTTAAACGACTCATTGAAATTTTTGTAGGTACGTACTCGTATTGAAGTTCATAGAATTTGTCACGTAGCGTAGGTTTGTTAAGGTTGCCTAATTCTAAATAGTAATCCAAGCACCTTAGACATAAGAAAATATTTGATAAATACTTTATTTGATAATTAAAGAGCATATCTACAACCATTTTAGGTACTTCGTAAAAATGTTTGAATCTAGTTAACAAAATTGTTTAATTAACAAAAAAAAAACAAGCATATCTAAATTCGTAGAAGTATTATCATTAAGCATGTACATTATAAGATAAAATAATATATACCTAGTTACATAATGTGGGATTGAATTATTGTATACTGTGCAGCAAAAAAATAACTATTTTTTTAGCTTGACGCTGTATCCCGCACATAGCAAGGCAGAGGAAACCTGGGAACTGTTACCATTAAGACTCTCCTGTTACCCACTTTCCGCCTAGACTGGAATTCTGGAGGCATTGTGAGTGACGGAACTTCGCAATTTGCCTCGTTACTTACTGGCCTCAAAAAAATATAATATATAATTTGTACCTGTAACTAAAATTTATTTATTTTAACTTCAAACTAAGTATATTAAGTAAATAAATAACGGCGCAGTAAATAAAAATGAAATACTTAGACGAATCGAATACATTACGTTAAACACAGTTCGCTATCACAAGCGTCGTTCCAAGTGTCAGAGGGCGTGCTCAGTGCTGATTACGTTCCTATAGTGTTGTTTACTTTAGTGAATTTGTCGGCGTTTCACATCTTTCTTACGATTAAAAGAAACGAGTCGGCCTCTCTAATAACATCATAGAATAACATTCTGCAACTTAATTAACTATCACGTTCATTATAATAATATCGCAAGCATTTATGTAGATGAGAGGCCAGGCCCCTTTGACTAAACTTGACTGGTTGTGGGTTGGATCGAGGAAATGAAAAAAATATTTAAGTTTCGATGGTGTCGAGGCAAAGCGCGGCGTTGAGTTCCACAAATATGCAATACCTCCAGAATTCAGTGGAAAGTGGGGAACGGAATGCCTGAATACTAGATTCACTCTGCCTATCCTGCTGAGTGCGGGATACAGCATGAAGCTAATAAAATAAATATGTAAATTAGTTCTACAAGAGCTTATTCGATCGGTCAGTGACGTGTGTGCGAGCTTGCATATTATAATTAGTCTAAGCCAGCGTGAGTAATGGTGTCGGAAATAGCCTGTGGCGTTGGCGCCAAGCGGCCATCGCGGAGCCCCACGCTGCTCTCCGGACTCGGCTCTGTCCCCCGGTCACCGCCGCGCCGCCGTGTCTCTCGTCTCATGACTTGAGCTATTTGTGACGCGTACAAATGACTGAGCTGCTAAATAAATAATTTATGGAGCACCTCGTCTCCCGGGCCTTAATTTTCACGTACATTTTCATTAGAAATATAAAAAATCTATGAATATTACGTTTCTAAGTCATATTTAGGTAATTAAACAGTTTACAAATTAAACTAGAAATTTTAAATTCACTATGGCTTAATTTAATAAAGTATCATATAGAGCTTGAACTTCTATTATAATTAAAATTATTGACTATACCAAATGGGTTCTGTAGTTCTTATTATTAAAATAATCAAGTAATAATAAAATAGTTTAGAATTGATTTAAGCAAAGGGAAGCAAAATAAATCAGTCATTTTTAGGATACCGTACCTTTTTAAGAAAAAAAGGAACCTACTAATCACTCTTTTGTCCGTCCGTCTGTCTGTCTGTTTATCTCTTGGAGATATCGAGTTGAAATTGAAACCATATACCGTCCCTTGATTTTCAGAAAAAATATCATTTCTACATTTACATAAAAAAAGATATGGCCGTTTATATCGCAAAAAACACGTATTTTAACACTATAAATAGAATCAAAATTAATAGAGTAGTTTCAGTTGACCTAGAATTATTTAATTTGGTGCTTAGCATCTACGGGTAGTACTAATTCAGGAAAAAAATATTGTGGTTAAATCTTAAAAAATAATAGCCTTAAAAAGGGGGCAACATTTGATATGAAAGCCGCTAGTTGAAGTGAGGTATCAGATGAAAGGGCTGAAAGATGAAAGTTAAGTGAATTTCAGAAAAAGCTCGAGATCTTCAATTTTTCCTTATTTTTTCACAGAACACTCGATAGAAGAGTCCGACTCGCGCTTGTCCGGTTTTTTTTTCAGCTTCACGTTGTATCCTGCATATAGAAGGGTATTCTGCTGTGTGCGGCATACATCATGACGCTTAAAAAACCAATACTAGAGAAAATTGCATAAGAACAAAAGTATGTTAAAAATTATTAAGAAATATTAATAGCATACCTACTATAGCT
>DWNA01002581.1:0-11450 GCA_018249835.1 Heliconius besckei
TAAGTAAAGGGTACAATAAAAATCTGGTAATATATATTTTTTTAAAAACTGGATGATTTTATTTTTACCATATAATAATATATATTCATTATAGAAACAAAGGACATTACAAAATTTACACGTTGTCTTATATCCATAACTATAGCAAACTCCCTCAATCTTAACAATTTAAAACCTACGTACAATATTTGCAATTACTATATGCCTTATAGGATACAAATGTAATAATTTATACAACAGAGGAGAACCTCACAATAACTTAGAATTAAAATAAAAAAAAACTAACACTAGTTTTTTTTTCCAAATTTTAAAAACCCAAATGTGGATCGTTATTGTTTTTAAAACCATATTTTAATTCGTTTATATAATAATATATACATTTAAGACCGATTACAGAGCCGGTACAGACGAGCGTTTCCACTATTCACTATTTGGTAAGCCAAGAAACTGCAACTGTAAGTTCTAGAGAGATCCATCGGTAACAGTGTCTTAAAAGATTGACATATATTTTTTGGTATCAATAGAAAAAAAAACACAATATATATAAAAAAATCAGGTATCAATTACTGAAGGCCACGATATTCCTCTAAGCACACACAATTTGTTGATACTGTAAGAAAAGAGGATGCCCAAATTCTTTCAAGACTAGATGTTTTGGGACTACTGTGTGATGAACATACATACAGAGAAAATATAAACATAGGTGGCCTTGTGTAACTTATTAACAATGTATTTACAACGTCCAATGGCAAAGAATAAAAAAAAACGATAGAAATGACAATGAAAAGTCAGTCACATGTTTACATTTAAAGCCATGCTCGTTAGCATCAAAGTTAGTCGTTTTGGCGTGTGAGGTACTTCATTCAGTAATACAAATGTAAGCACACATTTTTAAGTATACAATTGCTGCGACTATAATTAATAACCTTAACATTATTTGATGGAATTAAATGGACCATTTTTAATTATTTTTTAATCTTCATTTAAAATTTGATCGAAAATCTACTAAATAACTGAGACAAGATTGTAATAGATACATTTAAAGAAAGACGCGAAGTTGGTCATATATTTAAAAAACAAGAAATTTTGATGTGATGAGGTTAAATAAAACACTGCGGAACGTAAAATTAACTATCACACGTATATGTAACTTTATGTTACGATTATTATCATTAAAATTAATACCTACATTATATCTACATATAATAGTTTCTTTACTCAGATTGTGCGAAATTTTTGTTTGTTTTATTATTATTATCATTATTATATCATTAACTTTATCGTTATATTAATCATTATTAAATGACACTGCTAAGTCAACTTTCAGATAATTTATAATATCGTTATATGTTCACTACTGGTTGAAGTCGACATACAATACGGTTAAATAATTGTTTAAATTTATTCTTAAAGACACACATTACATCAGTATATTATTTATTATTAATATATTAAGTGCTATTGAACAGGGAAGAAGTTTTCGTTGTGTCACAAAGTCTGAAATTAATGAAAATAAACCTTAAGATAGAAGACGCTTATTAACCAAATCAACAAGTACATACATATGTTACAAGTATAATTACGTTCAAATTTTATATCAAACAACATAACTAGAATATTTTCAACGATTTCAGTTCTGTGAATGAATCACTAACATTTTCAATCGAAACACCTTTATACGATTACATAATGTATAATGTTAAACATACATAACCTACGTACGTACATATATCATAAACACCAATCTACTTGTGAGACAAGCGATCTTGTAAGCACAGAGTCAGGCGAAGTGTTGTCAATCTTTTATTCTGTACTGCTGTCTCGCTTATTGCTTTATTTTTGGTTTGAACGAGATCACATCTCTGACTGTAGTCAATTTTACATCTAACGAATACAAGAAATTGTTATCTAAATGAGGGATTGTTAGCACAATTTGTCAGCAACAGTATCAGAATTAAAGATTGGAACGGAAGAGTAAACTGTGCATATCTAATTTTTCTCCTTTTTTCACACAAAAAGGAATAAAATCATATACGCAGAGTTATATAGAATTTTTTTTATTATAATTACATACGTAACCTACAACAACTAACCACGTCTTCGGATGATATTTATTTCTTTGAGACGCGTATTATATATATATCCTCTAATTTTTTGTCACAGTATCGCTTTATTTTGACTTTTACATTATTATAAACAGTTTCAATACTTATTTATTTACATTTTATAATACCTTGACAGATTTTAAAAGGCTAAGAGGGGAGAAGCCTATCGACCCAAGCAAACTATCGGAAAAACAATTTTGAAACATCTAAGTGTGTGTAAATTACAATTTACAAAAGATCTTTTTACAAATATTAATTTCAAACGAAAACATCGAAACCCTGATAATTCCAATTATTGAAAAACCACAACAAGAAGCGCTAAATACAACAATAAATTCGATGTCGTTCTACAACACTCACGGGGTAACGCTATTTAAATATTCTCACAACGAGCCTATCCCATGTTCTTTATTGAAAGCGATAAAGTAATAAACGGATTGAAATTAATAATTTTCATATAATACTCGTATATGTATGTATAAGTAACGTCTACAGAAATGACATTTAAGTCTAATTTGAGCGTGTCACAGTAACTATATTGCTTTTCAAAGTTAAACGTATCAAAACAAAAACCTTGCACAAAAAGAATCGTTAGTTTGTTATGAGATGAATGTTACTTTATTATTGCTATATTCACAAGTACAAAAGGAATGGTGTTAACGTTATTTCAAAATGGCGATATTACCAAAGCATCTTACTCTACTGAACTTATAATATCGTCTGTACTGTTTTCTTTATCAATTCCAGTTATAATAAGTATGGGAAAATCGCTAAGCAGTTAGTTTTCAAATAGGTTACCATTACGTTCAAATTTCCATTAAAATTGGATCATCTAATATGAAAAAGTGAAAGTTTAATTAAAATTTGCTTAGCAATAACGTTTAGTAAGCCCACTGGTAGTACAGACGATATTAATGAATACGCAAAAGTGGTATCTTTTATTTAGCAAAGAAGCGAAGCCTTAAATGAAGGAAAATCAACACAAAATGCATGACTGGCGTCCAAGAGTACGGTCTGACGTTCAACAGCTTCTAACCACTACCCGCTTACAAAGATATATTGAGCATCACTAAAATATACATGTATGAAAATTTTTCAAGTAATTCTTTAGGCACAAATTTATTTCTTGTTTTTTTTATTTATTTAATATAATATTATAATATACATATATCGCCTACAACGCACAAGACAGTTACATAGATTCACGTTAAGATTATGTATAGATAACATATATTTACGCATTTCTTTAAAAATAATTGGATTTTCATAGACACACACTACTTTTACATCGACTTTTATTTTTACACAATATATTTATAAGAATATAATATAAGTAAAGCATTTTTTCTTTTTATCAGCACAATAGATCCCTTATTACGAAATATATTTTAGGGACACGGAATATCTACAAATATTATTCTCGTTATCTGAAACTTTATATTTTAGAAGATTTATATCTATATCTTAAAATGACTGAGGTAATATTCATTTCGGAAACATTACCCCGCTTATTAACTGACACCATTTTCAATGAATTGACAGTTTATGCGATTTTTTTTATACAAATTGAGTTTGCACGCGCTTTCCTGTGGACATCGGGCGCTATCGGCTTTGCAACTATAAATTCGTAAAAAACCACTGTTACCTAATTTTATAAGCAATCGCTGAAGATGGCGAAGAGATGTCCCGATCTCCACAGACGAGCAAATTATCAAAAATATGTACGTATTGTTTTCCTTCACTAAAATTATGCCCAGTTCTAAAAATTAAAAAAGTTAGAGAAGCTAGCGCTGCTAAAACTAATCTATGCGATATCAGTCTCCACTAGATTCTTATAATTTAGAAAATACATAAAGTAAATCACAGAGTTAAAAATAGCAAAACATTGGTTGGAAACCGAATTATCGTTTTGATCGTACAAATTTATCATCGCCGTCCCGCGAACTAATACATTCTCTTTATTGATATGTATGTATTTTATATACGTTTATTTTTTACGTTGAAGATGTGAAATGAAGGAGAGAAGGCTAGTGTCCGTTTGCATCGTTCCTGAGATGCCGTCATTTCTTCGCAATACAAAGTACTTCTTACGTTACCATTGAACGAAAATAATCTTATCTACAACAACCTAATATACACTACAAGATTTATCGACTCTGAAACACTTACGCAAATCCCTTGCCACGGCTTCTTCGAATCGTACGGGAACAGTCCCGTGACCTAACAATTAAAATTTCAGAAACGTCTGTACAATTGCATCTTTACAAAACGCAGGGCCGGTTCTGGCAAGGGCTTAACTTGAGACATCCCAAAAATCCTTATTCAACAATTCCGTATTCCGAAATCTCACAAATGACATTCCGATTAGCTCCCAAAAGAAAAGAAATCGTACTACCTCTACTTATTATGTGTGCATGAAAAATATCAAATGAACTTGCGCATTGCAAAGTATATTGTTGATTTTAACCTAGTGTTATTCATATTTCTATCAATATTAAAAGATACGCACTTAATATTTTTAAACGAACGTTTCTTAGAATAAAATTGTAAAAGTAAAATTATTAATAAGAAAGTATTTGAGAACTTACTATAGAAGCCATGCTGATTACTGTAGTAACTAGTACATACGAGTACGAATACAGAAACGAACGCGACAACGCGGTGCGAGCATACGGCGACTGGACCGCGGCTTGCTAACAGCGACGGAGAGTATAGACGGATTATTTACTGAGATGCGTCTGAGACGTGCCGTTTGGAAATCACCCCGAGTGGAAAAGAAAATGTTCCAAATAAAGCAATACCACAAAACGAGAACCAACTCACAGCCTATGTTTGACCCGGCAAAGCCGAGGAGCCGTTTCCAAATAGTTCGCATTGAAAATAAATCGGAAAAGAACACCAAAATGAACGCGACCAGTAGGCCAATCAACTTGGAAAACAAATTCCAAACATGAATCTTATTAAATAACTTTGTACATTAAATCCAAATGTCGACACGTCAATTGGATGTAGGCACTCTCTAGGCGGGGCGGCGAGCGGTCGCCGCGTCGTCGGCCCCCATGCGGCGGCTCGGATATGAGATCAGTGGTACCGGCCAGCGGCCGTGGCGACCCGGGCACCGCTTTAAGACGACGTGAGGTACGACGAGAACGTGTGGTCGTCCCAGTCGCCCGCCACGCCGATCTCGCTCAGCATGTCCGACACGTCCGGCGTGCAGGAGAACTCGAAGTGCGAGCCGGAGGAGGAGGACGCCGTCTCGAAGGACTCCATGTCGGTGAGGGCGTCCAGGTCCACCTCGCAGTCCGCGGGCAGCGGCAGCAGGTCCGTTATGGAGTAGAGGTCGGTGAGGTCGGTCTGCTCGCGCCGCGTGCTGTCGTCGAAGAAGCAGGCGGACTCGGGCGAATCAGGTGCGCCGGCTGGCGACGCGGGCAGCGCGGGCGGCGCGGGTGGCTCCGCTGGCGCGCTAGGGGCGCTTGGGGCAGGCCGCGGCCGCCGCCGTGACAGCCCTCTGTTGTTATTGCTGTCGGCGCGCTGCTTACGCTTCTGTTTGGTTATCGCGCCGCTCCTCTGCGCCGGCTTGGCGGTCTTCTTGCGCGGGCGGTACTTGTAGTCGGGGTACTCCCGCATGTGCAACTGCCTGAGCCTCTCCGCTTCATCGATAAAGGGCTGTCTCTCTTCATCGTTCAAAGTTTTCCAAACGCGGCCCAAGTTTTTTGATATCTCCGCGTTGTGCATGTCTGGCGTTTGCTCGCAAATTTTTCTGCGTTCAATCTGCGACCACACCATGAACGCGTTCATAGGCCTCTTTATGTGGTTTGGGTTGTTCTTTTTCGTCTGTGAAAAAAGAAAGGGCAAAGTTAATATAATTTCACTTGTAATTCGAAACGAGTAATGAACACAATATTGTAAATAATGATATAAACAGGAAACCAGTGTTATCAGTTAAATGCGAGAGACTCGATTATTATTTTAAACATGTCCGATATGCTGAGCTCTGGCAAAGAGCTCGGTACGTTGAATTAGTATTCATGACGTCGCGCCATTAAGTCCGCGTCCTTACTATTAATGATATTGTTATCATAGGAATTATTACTATTATTACAAACAAGTATAAGTGTTATCTATACTATTGGATGGTGGAGGAAAATTTTATAGTGTTAATGTTTATTGCTGAACGACGCAGCTTAGTTGGATCGTGATGATAGTGGGTTCACATTGTATTTGGGTGTACATTTGTATCGATCGTGTAGGTAGTTCAATTAGTCTGGATATAAGAATAACCGAAACTACATCACGAATATAACAAACAGAACAATTTGACAAAAGAGCAAACGAATTCCAGCAAAAATAATGTTAATTCACCATTAGAAAGGACCATGTCAAATTTAATTACACTATAGTTATTGAGTGATTATATTAAAATACATTAAGTGCTTCCGCCTCAGCCGAATGCTGTAAAACATTAGCGTACAAGGATCTTAGAGGACGACGGAAGTCGTTATCAAATCATGAAGGAAGTGTCGAAGACGTTCCAATATGTTAGATATGGCGTTTTTCCTCAGTATACGTACTGATATCAAGGAGAAATTACAATATTTATTTTAAATATACAAAAAATAATGCAAAAGTTTGTAAATTAGAAATTTGTAAATTAAATTCTTGAACCTTTTTGGAAATTTGCGGATCTCTCTAGTTAAAATTTGTAATAATCGTGAAAATCAAATATCTTATTATGAACTAAATTCATTTAGGAAATAGTAAATTCTTTGATTCTTTTTTCTATTAGAATTGTTAACCTAATATGGAAGGAGTCGTGACCACGTACGACTGTATTATCCTAAACTTATTCTAAAAATGTTAGATATATTTATTAAAAATAATACTATTTTAGTGATTTAATGTCTAAATCTTCCTTTCGCTAGCTCGGCGTCAGTCCTACTGGTACAGTAAAGAAAAAACCTCCCGACTTCATATTTTTTGCTCGCCGTATTTATATATTCAGGACAAAAAAGGGTTTGTCAGATGGCGACTAAATCAAGTTTACGCCCACTACGACTCTCAAGGTGAACTGAACATAGGTTGGTTTTTTGCTCGAGCAGGTTAGTATTATTATTTATGCCTAATATGGAGTGGTTTGAATTTGAAATTAGGTTATTTGGTCTCGGTTATATGGTAATAGGTTCAATCCTAGCTACACACTTATATAAAAAATGCAGATCTTAACTACTTTTGCTTATTATGAGGTAGGTATAAAAAAAATCTCGCAGTTATTCGTTTCTCGTGTCTTACTGGGAACGGAGTGTCATAACACTAAATTCTAAGGTCCTCTCTGCATACCCTAGTATCTGGGGGATACAGCGTAAAATAGTAAAGAATAAGTTATAAGTGACTAAATATTTTAACTTTCTCTCAAATCTTTTACACAAAGATATTTTTAAAGCTGCGAAGCCTTTTTTCGTTTTGCAAATTCTCATTGTAGGGTTTACTTTGTTAAACAGCTTATTATGTATTCAGAGAGTGACTGACATGGAATATTCTGATAAAATTTAATTCTACCGCCTTCAAAGTTACTGGGCCTTTAATTTTTTTATAGCTGTATTGAATTATTCTGCTATAATATTTAATTGATAACTAATTATTATTTCTTTTTAAAATAACTGTTTAAAAGCTACCCACCGGGAAACTGGGTAACTGAGTGCTTTAACACTCTACAATGTTATGCGGGTTGCAGCATGAAGCTGACGTGATACATAATTCTTATATTAAAATTAAGGGCTTGGTCCACAGCGATTACGCGACCTCCAACCCATTCGCCAATTATAATATATTTAAAATATTCATATTCGTGATTAAAGATTTACATAATATCTTCTAGCTATACTTGATTTAAAAATATATTACTTATATAAAGCTTAGAAGGTAACTATGAGACCCCATTCAAAAGATATTTGTCGTGTTCAGGAAGAGAAGTGGTTGCCCTTGCGTTGCTATAGTCAAACAACTATAGAACATTGACGTCGCTTGTTTGGCCATATATAGGCTTACGCACAACTTGTTGCGCGTTACTTAGATAACTTTAGATAGTTTTTATTCTATTTAGGGGTTCTTTTCTATAAGAAAAACATTTTTTTTCATTTACGATTTGTAATAAGTATAGTTAGTTATGTATCATTAAATTTATAATAAAAAAATCTAATGAAAATCGTGACTTAACGTGTTGAGTGACGGAGCTCAACGCTGCGCTTTGTCTAATTAGTAGCAACTATGAAATAAAAATAGTTAATTCTCCTGAGTATCCATCGGATCCACAGCTGACACATTTACAGTCAGGTACTATAATTAAAATCTCTTAAGTAAATTTCATATTACATTAAATTTGGGTACCAGTTATTAGCCCCCTCGTCCAAATGCCACGCCTGGCATTAAAAATGCTATACATCACGAGCATTGAGCATTGAGAAGGGAAATACATATTATTTCCGCGTTTAAAACACGTAGCTATACAATTCCGGTATTTTCGCGGGCCGAACGCAACTGAGGTCACGACTGTGAGGTTTTTAAAAGATGATTTATAGCAGCTTCCGGTTGGGAAACTAATACTGTTTCTCTAAGCAATTCGATTATTTTTGTTTAAAAGAGAGAGAGAATCCAGTTTCAAGACGGAATCTTGACGGACGGCCAGTATACTTCAAAGAAAGTATTAAACCCACAACCAATACCACACTGACTGACTGACTTAACTAAGCTATCAAATATACATTTCATCACCGCCTAATATCGCTGGCAACGTAATTAATAACATATCAATGAATATAAGATTAATTTATTCGTGAAACGGCTGACGGTTTTACGAGTTCTCGTATAATGCCAAAGAAGTATCGGTAGCAATATCGCGGCAGTAAATTATATCAAAAACATTCACGTAAAGCCATATCTCAAGTTGCCAGACTATTCTGACAGAGAGATAAAAATAATTATTTTGTAGAACAAACATCTTGAGAGGACCATCTGACTGTAAACATGATGATGGTTTGGGGTTGGATTCCCACTGGTGGGAATGAGTCGTCGCCATTCTCTGGCACAGGCAGCATGATAAAACACAGCGTTGAGTTCCGCCACCTAACATAAAATGGCCCAAAGACTAAGTGGTGCATGGCAAACGGATTGTCTTAACACAGTGAAAAAAATAAATAAATTATCAGATCAAGCATAAAAAAAAACATAATAAATCCTTGTTTTTCGGTCTTAAATACAAATTAATTACTAAAACGTCATGTATCTCAACCTCAACATCTCTGTGAAATCACTGATTTAGGACCAACGTACCTACGGGTATAGGTAGGTATTGAAACCATTACCATCGACGGTAATAAATTCTGGGTAACTCTCACTATATAGTACCTCCTTACGAAATTCGTATTTTATTAGCGATAGCGTGTGTAAATAAATAAAAGAGAGGCCAGTAAAAGTATAAATCCTTTAAATGTATTGGTCAATTGTGTATAAATAAATAGGTTTATATATTTATTTTTTCTTTTTAGCTTTAATTCTTCGTTCAGAACATTTTACGTTGAGTGATTAATTTCTCCTTTTTGTTGTGTGAGACAGAAAGAAACCTTCGACTGATAAAATCAAACTGCCATTTCCAGTCGAACCTTGAGCAGAGGGAACCTATTAGGCACACCATTCCAGAGCCATTGCGTGTCGAGTAGCGGAGTTCAGCGCCGCTCCTTTTCTTGTTACCAGAGCGAAGAAACGACAATAATTCATTATCCCAAATGGAAGTTGAATCCACAATCATCGCTTTTACCTTCATTATACATATTAAACAATACCAAATAAATACTTAAAAGATTTTAGGCTTAACACTTATCGCATAACACAAAAGCACGAGGAAATATTAATGAAGATGTTGACAATCCCAAGTGCTGGAGCACCGAACAAAGGCTTTTGGGGACGGCGATTAGGTTGGCATTGTAATGGGGCCTACCAGATGATACCTATTGTGTTCCCTGATAATGAGTTACAATAGTCGAAATGAAACTTTTTGGGGACCCCTTGGGTTCCAAAACCGGAACTGTGGAGGAACCGCAGTACCTGATAATTGAGTTGTTTTGGAAGCTTAGCACTTTTTTTCGCATGCCCACTTTGGGCAGAGGGGTTTTCCTCTGATAGTGTAATAACAGTTCCTTACGCAACACCATATTTTCAAGATATGATATATTAAGTTTAGAAGATCAAATCGACATGTTTTAAGTAATAGAGCGACCAAATAAGAGTAATAACCCAATGGAGTTGGAACCCCCAACTGTTTACGATCAGACGCAGTTCCACTACACCACAAAAATATTTTATTTTAAATGCCCCTCAAAACCAACCATTTCGTTAATTTTATACATATCTGCATTTTAAAGCGTAAAATTGTTAATTGATGATTACTTCCTACTGTATATGAATAATCAAGACCATCAGAAATAGATCTTGAAACTAACATTTTTTTTTATAAAAACTGTTGTTGCCATACAAACAAATTTTGATTCAAATTATTATTTTTATAATATAAGTAAATATTAAATTAAATAAATTCACGCTATGTCACGTGTATTAGGCAGAGGGAACCTTTGAGACATTGCGCGTTGACCCTTGGTCTTCAACGCCGCGTTTCTTTTTTATACAAGGAAATAATTCATTCCCCCGACTAGGATTCGAACCCACAACCGCCGCGTTTTCAGTTACACGTTCAAAATAAATAATACCTCCAAAATATTATATCAAATTTACGCTTCACCGATCATTTTATTAAGGCGGACCCTTATTACTGAAGCAATTTGATCGGGTTCGTTTGAGAATAAAGGAGGGAATTTTTCAGACGACATTTTGCGCTTTATTGAGAAGAATTTCGTTCCATAGAAATTATTACAGTATTAAATATACATTTTTCAAATATAACCACCTACCTACTTGCTTTACAAAATTGAAAAAGTTAATTCACAATCAACTCACTGAATAACTGTAATTTTTTTCCTAAACCAAGTTAAATATTACAGTTAACCTTTATAATTAAAGCAAACAGTTTAAAGTTAAATAAAATATTGAAAATTTAAAAGAAACGTCTCACAATAGCTATTTAAATGGGAATAAAATACCAGAAGTCGTTAAATTGTTTTAAATTTAAATATCAAAGTCTCTTAGGGGCTGTCGACGATATATGTTAAGTTGGGGTTAGGAAGGCTGAGATCGTTGTAGTAGGAAGCGAATATAAATTGCGTATAAGTCATGAATAAGCTTTAGAGTATTTTTGCCACTTTATGGGTGGATACACAAGTTTTAACTTTAAGACAAATT
>DWNA01002582.1:0-11448 GCA_018249835.1 Heliconius besckei
GAGTAAGCGGTCATTTAAGTTTTTTTCAGCTTTACATAATAATCTAATATGCCGCATATAGTGGAGTATGCAGAAGAAATCTAGTATTAGGACAGGGCTTTGGCCACTTTCCGAGCAATTTTCGAGCCATCGCGTGTTGAGTGGCGGAACTCAACGCCACTCTTTGCCTTATTACCAAAGCAAAGTAATGTAAATGTTAATAAATTATAATTCATTTAACCGAGTGAGACCGTCGCTTGTACTATCGCACCACAACCTTCATTCTTCTTCTCTGTCGTAACACTCTTATCAGAGCGGTCGTGGTCATCACAAAGTGACTTTAGCGGCAGATGTTACACGCCTCACAAGCATTCGCCACTTATCTCTACTGGCTGGGAGCCTGGTACACTCATGTCCCCCTGCTGCAGCTTTAATCTGGTCGGTCCAACGCATAAGTTCGGCAGGGAAACGAAGTGCCTTAACACAGTGGCGTAGCTAGGGTATTTGCTGCCTGGTGCGGCTTAGGACTTGATGCCCGCTAAAAAACAGATTCAAAGTGTCTTCTACTCTCACGTAGATCACCTTAAAAAAAAACCTAGTAGACCTTTAAAAAAAATTTATCGTCGACTTTGATGCCCCTTTCCTTTTGCTCGCTTGCACCCCCCTAGCTACGCCACTATCTTAACCCTAAGTTATCTTTGCTAAACACATACTGCAGTGTGCATTATACATTGTGACACTAAAAATAATAATTGATTATAATTTCTTATCTGAAAATGATCAAGGCTTACAAATAAATAATACTTGAATCTTATCTATATTTTTATTAAGATAAGATATTATAAATATATTCATATCTATTATTTTTTTTATTCTATTTTAAATATATTATAGTAAAAATGTTTGTTTTCTTCCGTGGTTGAACTTACAGCCAATAGCAGAGTGTTCTTTAAAAAAATATAGGAGTTGAAGAATTTCAAATTTGGCTTGCAAGCAATCTCAGCAAGTTTTAATCATTAGTTTCACGCTGTATCCTGCACAGAGCAGGGTAGGCATAGGTAACCTAGTGCTAAGACACTCCATTCCCCACTACCTTTTGAGACACCAGAGCGAAGATATGAAAATACATATGTAAATAAATATTTCATTTCCTCGAGTGGGGATGCAGCAGAAAGTTTGCAAAATCACTGGCAAACTTTAATTTATAGTGGAAACCACTTTTGCAAATTATTATTTCTTAACATTAGCAAGAAATGCAGTCTAAAAGAAGTTATTAGTTTTACTTCTGGCTAGGTTTTCAGAAACTTAAATATTCTAGTATTCAATTAATCGAATTGAGAATATATATTTTTATAATATAAAATATTTCTTCACCACCTAATATATATGAATATAAAATAATAATATCACAATGCCTAGTTAAACTTAAGTCATTTGACATCTACTCCCCATCCATGTAAGTATCTCTGGATCATCCCTTTTGGGTTTTAGCAGCCATATGTATTTGTAAATTATCGTTGCTGACAATGAACCTAGTAAAGGTCCTGCCCAATATACCCAATGAGCGTTCCAGGTGTTAGTCCAAATAGCTGGAGCCAATGACCTTGCTGGGTTCATACTAGCTCCAGTCAAAGGACCTCCGGACAAGGAAAGTCCGAGAATTATTATACCAAACTTTATAGGATTAGTTTCATTATTTAACGCATTCACAGGATCCCATACAGCACAATTCATAAATACTAATCCTGCTGTTAAAATAATTTCAATTCCCAAAGCTTGATACTCGGTGTAATATGCATTTGGTTGAGTGACACACACTGCTGTTGATACGTTTGACGGTGATAAGAGAACTAGCATACCATAGCCTATAATTGCTCCAAATATTTGTGCTATAACATATGAGATTCCAAGAACTATAGATATTTTTCCCCAAATTATTGCCGCGAAGGTAACAGCCGGATTCATGTGAGCACCAGATATATGTCCAAAAGTTTTAATATTAAGAGTTACAACGCAACCAAATCCCAGCGGTCCATACATAGGCGGATTTAGAGCAAAACCATCAATTGGCAAACAGGTCAAACAGCCAAAAAATAACATAGTAGAAGTGGCAACGACTTCTGCCACAATTGCTCTCCAGTTACGTAACCACCATGTTGATACACGATTTTTTGATTCATTGTTTATGTCTTTAACAACCAATTCTTCGATTACCAGTTCATTGTTATCCATAGTATTTACACGTAGCTACACAAATTGTAATTAACTTTTTTGTCACTCATAATATTTTAATTAAGTTTTTTATTTTTGAATTACACTATTTCATTACACTAATCCACTTTTAAATTTATTAAAATTAAAGATTTATGATGGCCATAAAATCAAAGTGTAAATGACATTTTTATATCATTACACGATATCGTTATCAATACGTTAAATACGTAAATCATATCGTTATCAAATCAATACGTAAAATAATCTATTGAAAATGTCTACTCGTATTGGACATCACCTAATCAGGAGTGCAAAGACGTAATTACATACATATGTATGTTATATATCGTATAATTATATTGTTTTCATACGTTTTTGTTTAGAAACTGAATTTTAGACTTTGAATAACCTTATTTATAATAATTTGATGGCCTTTATTCACTTTTCGACGAATTACTCATAAAATTGCGTTACTTTTAAAAAATGTTGTAATGATTTGTTCTTTTTTCGTTTTGTAATAAATTTCTATTTATTTTATTTATTTCTTTAAAATGCTTATAAAATTTGAAAATCTAAATAAAAGAAAAGAATAATAAAGACAGTGTTTTCTTAGTGTTACGATACTCTAGTCTCAACTCACCTCTTCGTCTAACTTTTTAGACGTTACGTACAGCGAAGAAATCAAAACAGAACTGTGTCTATTAAAGGGCAAAATTAATAGAATAGAACCTACAACCATCTCCTTTACAATAATATGCTATCTCACTGCGCCAAGTTATTTACAATCAAACTTGCGTATGACATAAAAATAAATTTTTAACAAAAACAAAAACCGACTACCGAAAAAACGACCGTCAGTAAAACAAACAGGCTTAGTAATTACATATTGTACTGAGGTTGTTCTAGCATTAGCTTGACACCGACTTCAAAATTGTAAAATCTTTGTAAAGTTATTTTTCACCTTTTTAGTTCGTTGTTAGAAGTCGGTTTTTGTTTTTGTAAAAAAATAATTTATTTTACGATTTTAAGCGATGAGTAGATCTTAAAATGATGCTTCTTAAACGAGTGGTGATAGTGGTGGTAGAGGTTTTCAACGAGTGGTTGTGGTTGTGCCATGTAAAACTTCATTTAATTAGGTATTATTTTTGTGCAAAGTAACATTTAAGTATATTGACAAGAACAATAAAAAATATTTGGGTGAATTGGGAATCTCCCCCTTTTTTGAAGTTGGTTGAAAATGAGAACATCTTTTTTTTCAGGTTAGTTGAAAAGAAATGCAACGATCAGGAATCTCACTTCTGACATCAATTTAAAAAGTTTTTGCTTGTAACTATTACAGTATAATAAATTTTTTACTAAAAAAAACAAACTTTCTCAATTTTCAACGGATCCCATAATCGGAACCTAACCTAACTTTCACCAAATTATTCTTGAAGTGTATTCTTTCAAATAAAAAAAGAATCATCAAAATCAGTTTGCGTGACATTGAGTTATTCATCTATTTGTCGCGCACGTACCTAAAGCATATGACATATTAATAATATTTAAACAATTTATTTAGTTTTTTTAAAAAAGTGTTTATTTTTATATCTTTGTGGGGGAACGAACTAGTTCGAACTCCGTTTGTTCGTCCATCAAATCGGAGTTCAGGCCTCTGCGCTAGTAGATAAGCTCAACGATTTTATTCAAAATACTGTATATTTCGTAGTTAGCTTCACAGCTTCATACTGTATCCCGCACACAGTAGGGTAGGCAGGGGTGTACAACCTAGTGTTAAGACACTCCGTTCCCCACTTTCTGCAGAATTCTGGAGGTATTGCGTGTTGAGTGGCAGAATTCAACGCCGCTTTGTAGTGTCCTACATAAACAAACTGTTAGGTATTGCCTTTATTTTGTTATAAAATTCCTTTTAAGAAATGTTGTAAGGTTTTGTTTTGAGCACTCACAAACTTGAAACTATTAAACATCATTATAAATTGTTATGATTATGCACTTGTAGTCGAAATAAATCAATCAATTTTTGATATTTTTTGTATTTACTGTTACATTTTTTTAATGGAGAAACGAACTCGAATTCGAGAATAAATTATCATTACTTAGTTTGGTAAAAAAAAAAACAGTTTAAAAGTAATTTGCGAATTTAGTTTAAGGATGTGATCATAGAATGAAATTGAAAAAAACATGGTATACGCTTTGAAAAACAATTAATTTATTTAAAATGAAATAGCACACAATAAGTAAAGTAAGTTAAGTATCGAATGTCCTATTAAAATGACAATGGTGGAAAATTTTTACAAAGACTGACGACATAGGAAGGATATGGAGGTCTATTTGCTGTCTTATAGAGGTAACACCAAAGTTTTACTGCGTGCTTTAAGAAAAATGATTTTAAAGATAAGGAACTATTTAATGACATATAATCAAAACTCTCTTTGTTCGCCGGGGGCCACGTTGAATATGAAGAACTATCTGAAACTGGTTTCCTGAAAGGTAAATTTAAATATTTAATCTTAAGCAAATACATAATGAAAAAAAAGGAATCAAATAAATCCTCTAATTATCAGTTTTGCCTTTTGCTCGAAACTATTATAAGTTAAAGGCCTGCGCAAATGATATAGAAATAATACTTAAATATGTAACCGGTAGATTTTTTAAATAATAATTAATATACAATTTATATAATTATTTTATAATATTGGCAATAAATTAACAAGAGAGATTTATTAAGAATTTCTTTTTCATAATATAATTAAAACACATTAATTATGAAATGTTTAGTTCTTACCCAGTAAGAATAAAATTAAGCCATAAGTCTCTCATAACTTTTTTCATACCCCTATACTCTTCTGACAGAGTACTTTCATCTCCTAAATCCATAACCGCCTTGTTTCCAGCACTTTGTCCGGCGCCGCGGGTTTGTGTATATTTAATATATGGTTCATTTTTATCGACAAATTCATATTCATATAAATATATTTGTTCATTACCAGCTTCTACTTGCAATGCCACCGACGTTGCTGCTCCTAGAGCAAAAATAACGTCTGTAAAATATTGTATATAACCTAAAATATTTTTTTCACCTACAGGCATATCATCAAAATAGATTTTTTTGATTTTATGTTCAACCTCTTTTCGTGCTTCTTCATTTATAAAGGTCATGTCTCCAGGAAGAAAATTAGTAAAATTTTTATTCATCAGATCTTTCCACTCATCAAAATCTTCCAAACGATAAAGGCCTTCCATGTTAGTAATACCATACAACATAGGTAGTTTTGAGAAATTACCACTTTGTAAAATATTTATGGGATAATCATCAAGGAACAGTTCTTGTCCAAAATCACGTTCCACACAAGGTGCAAACACTGATAAAGAATCAAGTCTATGGGTGACATCGATGGAAAAAAGAGTTTCATATTTAGCATTTTTATAAAACGCTTCTAGCTTTTCAAAATCATCAACATTAACAAGACCTAGTTGGCTTGCAATCATCTTTGCATTTGCCAGGGGATCAATTTGAACACTACTAGACGCAGCATTACTCCCACTTTCTGGAATTACTTTATGAAATAATCCTTTTGTTATTTTTGAAATCGTCATAAGATCCACAGAACAAGCTCCAGCACCCCATCCATCTATTGTAACATCATTGGGATTCCCACCAAAGTTTGCAATATTTCTTTGAACCCATCGTAATAAAGCCACTTGATCCTTCATAGCAGCATTACCGGGTACGTCCTTAGTACGAAGGCACAGAAAACCGTGTGGTCCAAGACGATAATTAAAATTTACAATAATGAGTTTTTTACTCTTTAGCAAATGAATTGGTGTTCTTACATCGCCGTAGTTGTACTGAAATGCTCCTCCGTGAAAATATATAAGTACAGGTAAACTTGTTACATTTGTATCAGGCACATATATGTTGGTAATCAGGCAGTCTTCTTGAGCCTTGAATTTAGGATCTTGCTTCACTTTTATACCATTTAGAGTACGCACTCCTTGTGGACATATCACGTAATTTTGAACTGCCTCATATGTCCCATTCCATGTTGGTGGTGGAAGTGGTGCCTGTAAATATCAATACTAATAAGTCTCATAAAGCAAGGATTATTGTTAGATTAGGTTATTTTATTATAGATTTTAAGTTAAGATATTAAGTTATTAAGTATTAAGATATTTTTGTAATAGATTTATAAATTGTATTTATTACTTACACCGAACTTGTTTTCTCCAGTAGGTGCTGTAGCGTATGGTATACTATAAAATACAAAATGGTCTTCGCCCTGGGGTTGGTAGCCGCGTACTAGTCCTTGATCAGTGCTAACAACACGATTTTCTAATGACGTCGTTAACTTTGCAAGAATACTAAATAATAAGCCGAGTCTAATCATCTTAAATGCTGTTTAATTTTAAGTTAACGAAACTAGATATCGACAACGAAGTAATTTAATGATAATATTAGTAGTAATCTAAGTTAACGAAGGATCTATTTTATATAACATAAATGGTGATGATAAATATGATAACTATAATACCTGTACAAAATAATAAATTCTTTAATATTTCTACACTGAGGAAGTATAGAAACTAAATGATTAAAAATTGTGCCACCAAAAATATATATATATACGTGATTAATTACAATATTATTGCAATAAATCTAGATAAATACACTTGTAAAAACATCTTATTTTTCTATAGTATACAGTGGCGTGCAAAAGTTTTGGACCACTCTTTTTATCATACACATCGTATTTGAAAAAAATGGTCTAAGCCTAAATGCGAGTAATGTCTTACTCGCATTCAGGCTTAGTTCTGGTTCTGGTATTTGAAAGAAATGAAGAGAGGACGGAATCCAATGTCAGTATAATTGGTAAGATATTAGAACAAGTGAATGAGGTGGTGTACTGGCAGGTACTAGCGAGGATGTCGGAGAATGAAGAAGAACCTGCTCCAAGATAAACAGGACAATAGTGCTCCTGGTGCCTTATTAAATTTAATACTCCGTATTCTATTGTCAACTCCTTTTATACTGAGTTCACTATCGACTACATCAAGACTCACCGTTTCGCTGAACTAAACTAAGTCACTAACTTCTCATAAGGAAAGCTTTCTGGTCTTCCCTGAAGTTTCTCGTTGGGCTTTTATCTATTTCTTTTTCTGAATTTTGACACTTCGTATTTATCAGCGCTTTCGTTTGGTTATTTTGTAGCTTATACTCTTTTTTATCTCTCTCTCTATCTCTAACTCTCATACTTTTGAGACTTACCCGAGGCTGACAAAAAAATAATCTTGCTATGCTTTCTTCTTTCTTTCTACAGTACCTTTAATTTCATCGTCCTACCATTCTTCACGCTTTTTTGCTTAAGCCTATATATCCTTTACCACATACCTCTGTTGCTGTTCCGCTACACAAATCCAATGGGTTTATCAACTTATTTCAATGTTTACACATTATAGTGAAGCAATAGCTTTCGGTTTACGGAAAATAATTTTTCCATTATTATTTGGAGCAAAAAATCTAATCGATACACCCACTTACAGCCTCCTAAGGCCTTATAAAGCATTCCTTTTGGAGTAACGTATACTTCCCAAGCTAAACAAAGAGATAGCCATATAGTTTGTATAGTTTATCTGTGAGCCTTTGTCGTTATTCAAAGAAACGATGACTGAACATCGCCAAAATTCTGGGCCCTCCACGGTGTTGCAGTCTTACTGTGTCAAAGTCTGCAACTTAGTTGCAGACTACCAAAAAAACATAAAAACACTTAGAGGCCTAAATTTATTTATTGTGATAATTCTATCAGAATAAATAATTTGTATCCATAAATGGTCAATTTTGTACGCAGTGACCGAGAGCGGAGGAGAGCCGTAACGTGACCGTACGGGGAAAATGCCAAGAGACCCATCTGTATCCTGTCCTCAATAGGTTCACTATTCAAATATTTTGACAAAGTAAATGGTTAAAGTTGCTAATAATAGTTTTGCATTCAAATTTATTCCTTGTATACATTTTTGGTTGATAATTTAAAATTGATCAAAATTACTGATGTCCTGGTGTTAGCTTGTTTCAATTATTCATTTCCTCTAGCAATATTTAGGTAGCTAGATGTAGCTCTGTTGTCTACTAGCCGCCGTTCCTTGTATAGAAGCTATCCTAATGTAATTTTTTTAAGCACCCACTTTAATAATAATAGATTTTAAATAATAAATACTATATAGGTATCAATAATTCAATTTATTATTTGTCAATTTGAATCTATGAATAATATTTTTTTTTAATTCAAGCGAGGATGTCACGGTGAGAATTAAGAAGAACGAGCTAAGTTGGTTCGGTTGCCTCGAACGATTAAGTGATGAAAGAATGGCAAAAAATATTTTTGAAGGAAAAGTGAGCATTAAGGGAGGTAGGAGGAGACCTCGGTTGACCTTCGAAAACATAGTGTCAAAGATACTGGAGGAATATCTCGTAAAACCTATGAGGACTTCGAGAGGCATGTATGTTCATGACAGTAGACGAGGCGAAAGAGGTATATAGACTCTGAGTAGGGATACAGCGTGAAGTGAACTGAGTTCGTCATCAAAAACCAAAACCTTTGTGCGAGTTGACAATAGAATGACAGTAGTGAATTAGTTTCTATTATTTAACAAGTACCTACTAAACCATGCAATGGGACAGTAATTTTTTGTATGCGCAGTGGTTGTGGGTTCGATATCCAAATAGGGGAAAAAAGTATTTCGATTTCTTCGTTTTTGTAAAACTACATGCGTCACTTAGCTCCACCATTTAGTATCCGTTTTAGACCCAGAAAAATTAAGAAAAAAATAGGAAAAGTCTATTAAACCAAAGGTAATGTTAACACAGAAATACTTTTTAAATTTTCGATAATACTGAAAATGTATACCCATCTGTATACACATAGTTTACATACATTAAGCAAATAAAAGTGACAATAATATTTTTTATTGCTTTCATGTGACCATGAACAAAAAATCCGGATAAGCGCGAGTCAGGCTCGCCCGTCGAGGGTTCTGAACAAAACTTGAAGGTCTTGAGCTTTTTCTGAACTTCAGGCTTGGCTAAGCCAATCTTTCATCTGATACCTCACTTGAACTAGCGGCTTTCATACCAAATTCTGCCCCACTTTAAGTTTTCAGATTTTTTTCTCAACTAGTACTACCTGTAAATGCTGTTTTATGGTGAATGTTACCTTGTTAACAGTTAAGTTTAAGTATTAATTAATTCCATACAGAGATAAAGAACGACACAAAATTTTCGGCTCGTTCGTTTGTAGGAAATAAATCTAAATAAAAATGCCTAAAACATTATTTGAACTTCATACCTCCTAACAATCAATGAATGTCGTGTTACCTTTTAAAAACTACGATTTAGTAATTGTATATTTAGCTAACAAGTAACTAATTTTAAAACTGTACATGAGTTAATATGCAAAAATTCCAGTGATTTTACGAAGAATATTATGAATCCTTACCCAAATCAATAATTTAACATTTAAGGCTGTTTCTAAATGAATAAATTAAATTAGTCACTGACATCAGCACATTTAACAGAGATTTAAAATGGTGATAACACGTACATAACGTAGGTAAAAAGTAAAATTTTATTATATGTAAAAATAAAATTTTACTAAAAAATTTAGGCCATCTACATCTTTATTTTTAGCCGCTAAAATTGCTCGCTCACTTAACTATTTTGTATTTTTGTGGTTAGCTATGATATCCGGGAATACTTTGTTAATAAGTTCGTCTTTTGATGAGACGAAATTGCAAAAACTTGGAGGAAATGAAATTAATCCGTTCGATTCATGAACAATGGAACACGGCCATCACCGACAGTCAGCAATTGCTTGGAGAAATCATCAGGAGTTCAACAATGGTATGGTATGGTTCTTTAAATCTGGCGTTCCGAGCGTGCCAGTTGAGCACATATCACTTCGCCAATGTCACGTTGTATGGAGAAGACACGAAGGAGGTTGTACGGTAAAAAATAGACAATGTTACACGATAGAAAAATGCATGTTAAAAAAAAGATCTAGCTAAAAATTGCTTTCACCTACAAAAAAAGTTAAAATTAGTATAATACATTATATACATAACACAGAGATTAGTAATAAGAAATATAATACAAAGGTTAGCTTATAATTTAATTTTGTTATATCCAATATATTTACATAAAAATTTACAAAGAGGACTAAACACAAACATTAACAAACATGGAACATTAAGAGGACGGGGAACTTTATGAGGAAGGACGTCGTACAAGGGACGGATTAGCTTAGGGCAAGTATAAAGGATGTAAGAAGGGGAACCGTCGTCTAGGCCACATTCACACAGTGAGTGGTCCCTGACCCTGATCTTAGCTAGTCGTTCAACAATGCATCTCTCATATTTACTGACACTTGAAGTTTTTTCACATATCAAAGATTTGATTCGTCGGCAGCAGTAGATTTTGGAATGACTGGTAGTGGTTTTCGAAAATCGACGAACAACTATCGACAATGACTATTTTAACGCTGAGTGAGCCGTAAGGGATCCGTCTAACACACTTGAAACTTTTAAAGATCATTATAAATTGTTATGATAATGCACTTCTTGTCGAAATAAATCAATCACTTATTGTTTAACGAGACGGAAGATTCATATGAACGTTTTTTGGTATTTTTTGTATTTATTCTTACATTTTTTAACAGATAAACGAACTCAAATTCGAGAATTAATCATTTTAGTTGCCACTATGAGAAAATAACACTATTTTAAAGTAATTTGCGAATTTAGTTGAAGCATCCTTCAATAATATAATGGAATGGAAATAAAAAAACGTGGTTCACCACTTTGAAAAATAAATTATTTATTTATAATAAAATAGCACAAAACAAGCACCTATCAGATGTTCTATTAAAATGACATTTACTTAAGAAATATATGTATTCTAGGTAACCGTAGTTACAATTTAAAAAAAATAGTTAGAAATTATATGGCGGAAACCTGGCGCAAACACGGACGTCATACGTAAGATATGGAGGTTTATTTAATGTTTTGCAAAGGGCACACCAAAATTCTGCAGGGTGCTTTAAGAAATAAGATTTTAAAGATAAGGAACTGTTTAATGACATATCCCATCAAAAACATAAATGTAAAATGAAAGCCAAGTTCAGTAATAAAACATATGCTTTCAGCGATAAAAGAAGTGAGATGTCAATGTATGCCAAGTTCAATGGTCAGTCCTGAAATTTATTT
>DWNA01002583.1:0-11448 GCA_018249835.1 Heliconius besckei
GAAATAAATCAGCTTCACGCTGTATCCCGCACACAGCAGGGTAGTCAGCGGGAAGCTAGTGTTAAGATACTCCTCATGGCGTGTTGAGTGGTGGAAGTCAACGGGGCTGGGCTGGATTTTGTCTTGGTGCCAGAGCCACGAAATTACAATATAAATAAATAATAATTCACTCTCACGAGTAGGGATTGTGGGGGGATGTGGGGAACCCACAACCTTCATAATATGACACACCCTGCGCCCCGATGGTCTCATAAGCCGTAGGTATATATATAACTTACAATTCAAGATAGGTACGTAACTCACATTTCTCTTCATTAACAGAAATTAAGCTAGAAGCCATTAAATAGGAACAGCAATGAAGGAAAATTAAATGATTGTTTGACCTTCTTAATGAAATCAAGTAGGCCGCTACGACTCCATAATAAAGTTAAATCTCAATCCCCATGACTAAACACAGATTTATCACCCCTAAGCGAATTACTCGTAAATTGATTGAATATGAGGGTGTCTTTTGCTTCCCATTGCCTGTTTCATATTCCATACACGATGTGGCTTCCATGCTTATTTTCGCAAAAAGTTAAAACTGATTTAACGATCTTTGTGTTCAACTTTGCTTGAATGGTGATAAATTCATTTTTTTTTTCAGCTTCACGCTGTAACCTGCACACAGACCGCAGACAGAGGAGGCCTAGTGTTAGGACACTCCGTTCCCCACTTTCTGCCGAATTCAAGAGGCATTGCGTGTTGACTGGCAGAACTGAACCTAGCGTTTTGCCTCGACACCAGAGCGAAGAAATGGAAATATAAACGTAAATAAATATTTCACTTCCTCGAGTGGGGATCGAACCTAACTAAAATTACATTCTAATATATAAATATATTTTCAAGTCAAGTTATGTGTATTGTTGCAGGATGTCTGATTTAAAAAAAATATTATAAAGCTTAAGTAAGCCGTTAAAAAGACCAATTAATTTGGCGGGTAGGCAGAAAGAACCTAGTATTAAGACAATTCGTTCCCCATCTTCCGCCGAATCTTCGAGGCATTGTATGTTGAGTGGCGGAACTCAATCCGGCGCTTTAGTAACACAGCGAAAAAATTAAATATAAAAAAAATATAATTCATCCTATGAACCCACTGAAAGAGGGAATCGAACCCACAACCTACGCGTATGAGAATTTTTTGTTAGCTTTAACTTCAAATAGCATTGCAAGCAAGCATTAGGCATACAAAATAAAACAAAAGAAAACGACGACGGTAACATAAGCTCCGTTAACGTCCACCGACTATTATTATCGATCATTTAATAGCCATTTCGGTCGTAAGTCGTAAAACACAGACATACAAATGGAATAACAATATCTCAAATGAACATCTTTACTTTACTTGTAGGTAGATACGACAGGAACCACGAGTTATATGAGAAGAGAAAGACAAAACGCGAAGTTTCAACATTGTAATATTTATGTTTCCTTTAACAGGTGGTAAGTTAACTGTTAAGCTGGTGGTGGTGAAGCTCCATTGCGTTGTAATGTTCCAAGTACCTGCTTACCTTAAGATTGATGGTAGCTTTGAGGTTTGGTACATGTGGCGTGAGTGCCAATATATTACGTCTTATTGGCTTCACTTTATATTAATGGAACGGAACATCAAAAGGAAAATGGACACCGAGGGAGAAACTACAGGTGTTTAAAATTACATCTAGAATATAATTTATTATTATGTGCATTTATCTTTTTTTATGTTTCTATCTTTGATTAAATATTGTAAATAAAACAGATAGTTTTCTATACTAGCGAAATACATGATAGATTACCAAAAAAAAAAAGTAGGAACCAGCAAACCTAAAATAATAAATTAAAAACGTAATAAGGGGTATCAGATTACACTAATATAAGCATATGATTAATAAGGAATCGTAAATTTTAGCGCCCTAGTTGTGTAGAGCCGACAAACACGTGTGGACGGAGTTCTTGGAACTATGGACATTTTGGCCAAAATTGCACCGCCGACTATTTTTGCTAATGAAGACAGTCGTAAAAGGAGAGCGTTTTTCGTTCACTCCAACGGGTTAGAGGAATATCCATTCGTTTTCGTTCATTAAATTTATTTATAATAATTAACAATAATTACTAAGAATAATAGGTACGAGTATATTTATTTACTTTTTTTGTTTGAAAATCATTAAAAATATTTTTTAGCGCCACACTGTATCCCGAGTGGCGACACTCAACGCCTCACTTTGCCTCAACACTAGAGCGAAGAAAATGGTAATATTAAGAGAAGAAATATTAAAAAATATATATTTCTAAAATATGATATCAAATGCTGGAACTTGATGGAGCTACAATATTTTTTTCTAAAATTACATTATACTGCAAATCAAACATTTTAAAACAAAATTATATTTTTTTTCCTGAACTTTACGGGACTGTTCCCGCACATAGCAGTGTAGGCAGAAGAAACCTAGTGTTAAAACACTCCGTTCTCCATTACAAAAATAAAATTTAAGTACTTAATACGTATAGGACTCGCAAAAACTCGTCGTAATTTGTATTACAAATTCTAGAATTGGTAATACAAATTACGGGAATGATAAAATAAAATTACTAATTATACCAATAGTAGATTCTCTATATTAAAAACCAATAAAATATTCCAATATTTTGCTCAAAAATAGTAAAAACAAAACGCCAAAACAATGTTGCAAAGAACGGAAACACAGGCAGTTTACAACTTTTTAACAGTAACTCAGTCGCAGTAAATCATATGTTTTAGACCCCCTTCAGAAGTAATATCGAGTTCTTCGAACACACATTAATTTGCCATTCCTCAATTCTCAAAGGGAAGATACAATATGCGCATTTTTAAGGAATTTACTTTTATATAGAACCGAAACACATTTGGATTTGACGGAATGACTCTTGGTTGTTACTTTAAGTAAGGCATTTTAGGATTTAAATTTTTCTTTTCAAAGTGGATTTTAGTGGCGTTGCGTGTTGAGTAGCAGAACTGAACGCCGCGTTTTGGCATGTTACCAGAGTGAACTAATGAAAATATTCATAAATAATAATTAATTTCCCCGAGTGGGAATCGAACCCACAAACGTAACGTTTACATTCAAACGATAGTGCCATTTCGCCACAACAGCCTCGGTTTGGTTTTATTATTAAGGCGTTCATTTACATTTAAACTTAACGCATTTATATTCTATTAACTTATTTTAAAAACTCATTCATTGAAATTGTCAGCACAGTTCATAAGCAGTAGCTTACATTACAATGATCTTGACTACAGTGACATATTGGTATTGCTATAAGCAGCACAAAAATGTATAGACTGGTCATTCTTGTAATAAATATTTAAAAATACACTACTTAATATACATATAACTTTTAAATGAACAAATACAAAACAAATACAAATGCGTCAGCTCGTGAATTCGATTCCCACTCGAGGAAATTAAACATTTTATTTTTTTCCTCGCTCTGGTAACGAGACAAATCGCGACGTTGAGTTTCGTCACGCAAAAGGTACTGACTCCATAAAAAGTCGGTGGAAAGTGAGGAACGCATGGAAGTATTTTAATGGGAACTGTCTTAGCACAAGATCCCCGGGTCCAAGCTGCCTACCCTGCAAGGTGCGTAAAGCTAAAAAAAATCATTTTTTGTGATTACTTAGATACCTTCGCAATGTTCAAACTCAAAACGAGAGAGCAAAGACACAAAAAGAAAAAGAAAAGCGACACAAAAAAGAGTATCTACAGTTTTCAACGTTCGCTCGGGGCGAGATCTCCGTTAAAACACACTATATGAGCGTGACACGGGCTGTCAAGTTAAAATGTTATAATTTAGTGGCATGCTCCGTCATAACGAATATCCGCCGCTACTTGACACCCGCTCGCAGAGGTGATAAATCTGCTTGCTGCCGGCACTAATCACGGAAATGAAATCAACCCTTTATTCCTGTTGTTATGGATTGTTGGATTTGGAGAGTGAATTGTTTTATAATTTTACATCTTGTATAGTTTTTTAAGGAACCGTAAAATATTTTTAAATAACCATTTTTAATCCTTGTCCAAAAAGAATTACTAATATTGGTTAAAGCTCGCTTAAAATCAGCAATTTTATTAAAATCTAGCGGACGCGCGCAGCTTCGCCTGCTTATTTGCACCCTTAGGGGTGAATTCTAATAAACCATGAAACACGTTTTCAATGAAATATTTTTAAGAGTCTCAATTTCAAATTTTATAAAAATCAGTGGCGATTTAAAGATTTTTCCATACAAACTTTCAACCCTTATTTCACCCCTTAAGGGTTAAAATTTTTCAAAATCCCTTCTTAGTGGATGTCCAGATTATGAAAGTAAACATTTGTTTAAATTTCACGTTTCTACGTACAGCGGTTACGGCTGTGCGTGCGTCTTACCTCAGTCAGTGAGGACAAGTCCTTTTATATATATAGATAAACTAGTAATATTTTTTAATCGATTAAAAATAAATAACAAATAAAAAGTATGTTTATGTAATCTACGACTAAATAGACAAGTCCCGTTCAACATGACAAAGAACAGCGAGAAAAGCAAACAATTTATCTACATATATCCCGTGCGTTAAAAACAAATACCGGCTAATAAATTCGAGACGATTCCAATAAAGGCGTGGGGCGTCGTGTTTTCACACACACTGTTGGGCAAATTTAAAATTTGTAAATACGCCGACGCAAATCCAGCTCGTCTTTTTGTGACGTGATAAAATAATGACAGCAAATTGCCCTGGGGCCGGGGTTCCGACGCGTCCCCTCGCGAATACTTAACTCCAACTTGAAGACTGCCAAATTATCTATGGAATTTTATAGTAAACAACGTGCTGGTACGTATTTGAAACACCTGTGTCATATTTTTTAGTAGATATATCACGAATTTATGAACGAAATTAATTGTATGTCATTTGTGAATCTTAGGACAAACGAATAAAAGTTTTATAAACGTAATTTACTTTATGTAATATATAATATTTCAATAATATTAAAATATACATCATTACAACGTTATATCACACGACAAAACGTGATTATGCTTAAGCAAATTCTAAACCGTAATTTAGTCAAAGGACGATGCAAATTAGCGCATCTATTGACTAAAATGAAGAGCGGGCTCATTTGACGCGAGTCGAGGGGTGCTTTACAATCAGCCCTCGTTGGGGTTTAAACATTAAAGCAATCTCCATTGCGTCACTTTATTAGTTTCTGGTTCATTTTGCTCTTTTTGATGTTTGAAAGCAATCGCGCCGCTTTGTGCTTTTGTTAATAATTTTTGGTTCTTGTTGGTCTTGTTAATCATAAAAAAAATGTTTACTATAACCAAATGAACGAAGTTTTTGATGCAAGCACTGTTTTCATTATTTTCCTATGGAAATTTTGTTACATACCTATAGATATTAATATTAATTAAGCGACATTTTTTTCAGTTTACGTTGTATATCGCATGTGTAGGGAACCTGGTATTAAAACACTTTGTAATTCAACGCCGCGCTTTGTCCCGAGCCAAGAGCGAAGAAATGAAAATATTAAATATTTATTTTTTCGGAGTGGGAATCAAACCCTTGACCTGTCGCATTTACAATCACACACTTGTGCCCCTGCGCCACGATTGGCCTCTGTCTGCATATATTGTTCTTATTATGAAAAACATTCAAATGTCTGAAAACTATTTAAATGATAATTTTACAAATAGGTACATTAAGAGAAATTGTGAAACGACCGAATTCATTAGCATAGCAACATTGGGTGCGGAATAGGAATGAGGTTGCCGTAGTTGGCATACGTCGTGAATGACAAAGTGATGCAAATGTCAGCTTTGTCGGTAAGTCGGCAACCGCTGCCAATCAAAGGTAACAGACGGATGTTCTGAATATGGTTGCTTTTCCTTGCAATTGACTATTGTGAAAATAAGGAAAAGCATGGTATATTGAGATAACTATATAGGCCTACATACTTTTAATTGATATATCCATTTTATATATGGATCAAAATACTATAGTGAAAATTGCATCTAAATCAGTTCATTTGTTCCTGACGTGACTGTTCTCTGCAATAACGCAAAGAAAAAAAAAAGAGCCACTTTAAAAAAAATACAGTATTAGGTTACTTTTATAATAATAGACTTGCTTATATATGAAACTTAATGTTAAATTATAAAATTTACGTAGAAAATATTAAATTTCAATCCTACAAATGAGAATCGAACCCACGACCATCGCAGTCGCACGTTTGTGCCACGACGGCTACGGTAATTTTACTGTTTAGTAATAATACGAATATAAAATACAAAATTAGTTATCATCACCTTTAGTGTTACTAAAAATTCCAACACATTTGGCATATAATATTTCAAGTAATAAAAGAGCTTAAAATATTTTGTGTTGTTAATGATTGTCGTGTGGCTAAGCAAAAACTAACATTCCTTAGCTCATAATAAATCTTTTCAGTTATGCAACGTGGTAGCTTGCAAGACCTTTAAACTATAATGTGAATTCTTGCCACTGAACCCTGCATACCACTCTTTTATTGCTAGCGACTAGTTAAAGAAAAGTAAGACATTAACAAATATCCTACATTTTTCAATAAAAATCGTAAGGCGAAGCAATAAATGAAAACGTAATTAATGCTCTTTTTCATTATATCAGTAACAGTGCAATTAATATTGGACCGTTTATCCTGACATATCTTTTAATGGAAAAAAATGTATTATAAAACGTAAATTAAAACTTTATACTTGCAATTAATTTTATCAATTAAAGTGAGTGCTAAGTTGTTGTTAATATTATACTGTGTTTTTTGTTATACTGCAAGCGAGCGTCTAGTGTCGACAATGGTATACATTTTACAGATTCTTAACTGTAGTGGGCGTGTTGGAGATGTCTGCGCACGCGCACCCGGATACGGAAGTATGTAATTATGGCGCTATTTAGCAAAAATATCTTTATCAACCCTCGACAGATGGAGCACGACGCGAATTCTTTGCACATTCTGTGAATAGCTACTATAATACGTGTGGTAACGCCTTTTTCTGTATTATTTTTCACGGTTTTAAAGGAAAGTTTCAAATTTCTTTAAATAAAATGCAGTTCTAATGCAAATGAAATAGGAAACCTTTGATTAGTAGATATATATTTTGGGTTATGATATTGAGGGCTTATTATAAATATTTCTGCCAGTAGAATTACTACAATCTCCACCCAAAGTCAAGACTTTAGCTCCTCACTTTCCACTGAATTCTACAGACATTGCGTGTTGAGTGTCGGAATATAACGCCTTGATTTGTGTCGTTAACAGAACGTCGAATTGAAACTATTAAAATATATTTCAAAAGAAATCGAATCCACAACCTGTTGCGTTTACAGCCACGGCTCGCTTCAATAAATTCACTCTCAATAAATAAATTGTGGTGACTATAAGTAGGTAGGTTTATAGTAAATACCTAGAATTAAATATTGATTACTAAAAAAACATAATTTATCTGCTTAGTCTGTATTGAACACTTTTGTATTGTCGAACCAGTTCCGTTGGTGTGAATAAAATATGAATAAAATAAATAAATGAATGTCTTTTTAATAAAGCCCGCTCGCTTATTGTTTTATCGATATAATAGAGGTCCATTGTGCCGCGGCGCCGCCCAGCCTCATTCCATAGTCGGTGACACAAAGAGAAAATAATAAATAATCCTATTTTGTTTGTGTTTTCTACGCTCGGTCGCTTCACCGTTGTTCTATTAATTGCTTGATAAAATAAATTAATTGAATTAAAGCGCTTGAGCTGAGACTAACACGTCGTTTGCATAAATGTTTGGACGTCCGATTTTAGTTTTCAGGGGAATTGGACTGTTCTGATTTAATTATGGGTATTATTTGTTTTCTTAAACAACGGATTTTATGCATATCGATGCTTGAGTGGATTGCTATGAGTTAATTAGTAGACAATGCAAAACTTAATTCAATTACTTAACAATTAGTGTTCCCACATAGGCTTTAACTAACTAACTAACTTTGTGCTGCTACCTAATATTAATAAAAATCTAATAGTATAAGTTATAATGGTTACGGAACAAAGCACAATACTTATATATTTAGTTTTTTTTTCACAATGTACATTGGAATATTTTTAAAAATTATTTTAATATTATTTCCATATCTTATGCTCATACAAGTTTTTACAATAAATAAACCAACCAATCTGTGCTTAATCGTAATTGGTAACATTTAAGTATACTCTACCAAACACTAGCGGCATCTAGCGCTTAGTAGCATTAAATGACAAAGCTTCTTGTCAGCTACAATGCCGACTACATTTACACTTTTTTTAGCTTTATTATTTCTTCCACATAGCTGAATAGGCAGAATGCAGAATTTAAGTTACCTCTATCTCTCTCTCATGATGGAATACACCACTTATCATTTAAAGCACCACAACGGTTCTCTCTGTATTATTTCCAAAAATAATAAATTTATAATATTATTGTTATGCTCGTATATGATAGCATAGTAATAAAATTGGGGAGAAAGAAAGCTGAGCAAAGCTAAGTTAGTAGTAATAATGTAGTAGTCAGTGTTCGTAATAGTGGCAGAATTATAATTATCACATTACTCCAGAAGGAAGGACAGGCTTACTGAATAATTAAAGAAAATAATACTGAGGCCAGTCATGGCGCACGGCACAAACGGACAACTGTAAACGCAAAATGTTGGTTCGGTGTCTGTCGAGGAAATTTAATATCTTGATGGGAACAGAGTATGTTAATACTAGGTTCCCAGGTTACCTCTGGTTTCTGGTTTCTATGTGTGGAATACAGCGTGAAGCTAACAAAACACTGCAGGAAGTTCTTATTCCATTTTTGAAAATGGCTGAGGTGACTCTTTGAAAGTCTATAGAAATGTATATATAATAAATGTTTATATTTGACAATAATAAATAGAATAGCATCGTAGATGTCCATTAGAGAGCCAATGGTCTAACCACCGAGGACGCAAAAGATCGTGCAAAGTGGAGTAGGTTGAGTAGGAAGGCAGACCATGGCAATAGCCGGGATTAATGCCAGGAGGAAGAGATGTCCATTACAAACATTTTTTGAGTTAAGATTCTAATAAATAATATAGATTAGGTTACTTAATTTAATGCCATAATTACATGGCATTAAATTACCTGTACATTATATACATTATACAAGTATATCTATACAACAAACTAATGAAATAATATAAAGTAATATATAATTATTATATTTTCCATACTACGTTGCGGTTGACGCCAAACTAGCAATTTTACGGCAGTTTGATTTCGACGGGAATTGAATCGAAACTTTCCCGTTTGCTCTTTGTGTGGTGGGTACTTTCTTATTTCATTATTACATAATTGGCTTTTAAAACATTAAACGTGGCTTAACAAAGACCAGCGGTGGGTGGAGGCTATGGATATGAAAACGTAGGAAGTAATTAGGGCGGCAGATGGCGCTGTCGGTAACCGCAGGTCTCCGGTGATGAACGAAGTCGTACGTACATATGCTGTCTAAATGAATTTGTAATACCACAATGTTAAATGTTTTACTTTATATGTTATAAATATTTAAATTTCAAAATGTACAAAACTAAAAAAATACATACTTATATCTATTTTAAAACTGGATATCCGTACCGTATACTTATACTCTACCTAGAAATAGAAACTCAAGTGAAATTGGTTTATTTAGCTAATATTAGGTAAATTACAAAATATCCAAACGAAACCAACGCAAGCTACTAGCTTATCTACAAATAACAACAAACATAAAAGTTTCACAAATAAAACTCAACAACAATCGGATACATCAACAAAATATGATTTCTCAAACAACAATACATCTCACTAATGTGACAAAATTACCCTCATTATTGATGGGAACACGAGATGAAAAAGCTTTGTCAGTCATCGGCATCGGCAAACAGCTGGTGACAAATTCACTCGCGGCCGCGCTCATTCTCTATGCCTTTTTGACTTTGATTTATGTTTTTTTTATATTCCATTCAAGTTAGAACTACTACTGACACGTATCGAGCCTTATCGTTTCTATGATATAAGCCGTGCAAATCGAAATAAGAGCTTTAATTGTTGTGCGTAAAAATTAAATTTGCTTATAGAATTGTTAGCTTTGGAGTAGGCACCGAAGAATTGTATCGTTTCGAATTGGAAATCGAGCAATGGATCGCTACATCATCAGTTAATAGAAGGGGACGCGGTTTTTATTCCATTTTCACAGTAATTTATTTTTCTATAGACACAATAAGGTTATTGTAAAGTTCGATTTTAAAGCAAATATCTACGAGCTTGGAGGGAGTGTCAGGGTTACGGTTCACACCCTCTTTAACTAGTGTAATTAAATAACGTAAAATAAATATACTCAAATTATTTTTATTTCATTGTGACATTGTTTGTATTTGCAGTGATATAATAAAAATGGCATTATGTTGTTTTCCAGAAGATTTTGTTTTTAATCTAAAGACGGGATTAATAAGTATTAAATTTAGGCGTTCAAGTTATATTGGAAATTGTATTCCTGCTGTAGTAAAAAATGAAGAGAATAATTAATTTTTCACAAGAATTTCTTGAAAAAAAAAAATTAAAAAAGAAGTAAAAAACGTTGCTAATAAAGTATTTTAATATTTTTTTGTATGGAATTTTATTTACAATAGGTAAAAAGTACTTACCTTCCAGATTTGATGATGAAAGTATTTAGCTGAACCAAATTCAAAAAATGTATGTGAACACAAAAATATCATAATAAAACAAACAAATACTAAAAACACACAAACATGCGGTTCTTTTACATACCTACACACAAAATTTCAACACCAACACATAATGCAGCCACAACCATAAATAGCGCAATACAATCTTTTACAACAGAACATACACTGGGAAGGCATAAAAGAAATGAAAAAGAAATCGCCATTAATCAAACTATGGAAACCTTCAAAACTGAGTGTCATAATGAAATTTGCAACATTCCTGGCTAGGTGAAAATGATACAGACAATGCTTACCGGGCAGGATCGCGGCTTTGTGCCCGACGACGACAAAAGGTTCCCGCGGTAGTGAACAATGTGGCAGCAAGCGAGAGGGCAATTTGTCAGAGACGACAATGCTGTTCGACATATTGACCATTATTCATGGAGTTGTAAAATTTGATTTTATTGCGGGAACGATTCAACGCATCGCGTATTAAACGATGAAGGTGCTGTACTTTGTTGCTATCTTACGATCGATTGTGTGCTCTTTGTTCTGGCGATGTTGAGATTTTTAAATTTTATTTATTGTATTTAGTAGATATTAATTTTAATTCAAAATAAAATAGAAATATTGGTTTTTACTTTTGTAAATATTTTTAAATAATAATAATTCGTTAATAATGATAATTATTATG